>JAMYXO010002046.1:0-25848 GCA_033310375.1 Conus canariensis
TCGGCCCTTTCATTCTCGGTTAGCCATAGATCAGAATAGATTAGAAATATGTCTGCATTGTGTAAAGAAAATATTTCTTGCCCCTCAAGTTTTATAGAAATTTTCTTAACGATTGCCCGTCCCAGATTCTGTACAACTGTCCTGCTTGTGTCTGTTGCTGATTCGAGTTCTATTTTGAAAGTAAGCCGTGCAGATCCCGGCACAATCACTTCATCTGCTCCTAGGTCTGGAAATTTAACAGTAAGAATTTGATCTGAATCAATAGTAGATGGATTATTTGGAACAATAATATTCTGTTTATTTCCCTTCACGCCAAAGGGCTCTTTCAGTCTTCTATGCGGGTCAAGAATTGAGCCATATGCTTGTGACATTTTTTTTATAAAACAAAATAAAAAGTTAATTATTTAAAAACATGGCGGGCATTGAAGATGAAGAAGATTATGATGTTTTTGATCCTGGAGACGACATGAGTGAAATGACTCCTTTGACGCATCCATTGCCCTCATTGCGGCGTGAATTAACACAAAGTAAGGTCGAATCATTTTACGAAAGTTTAGGTCAAGAACCTCCCGAATTTAAAGACTCTAATGATTTTGAAGTAAAAAATGTCCATTTGTTTGTGAGAAACGACCAAGGACAACTTGTACGGCTTACAACTAAACCAGACTCATTAAAGTTTTTAAAAAAGAGTACAATTAGACAAAGGCTCAGTGTGAACGAACAAAATCGCCTTGGCATTACTAAACCAATATTAGGCGGGGAGGCAGTTGCTAAACTTCAAAACACACTACAAGAACTCCCAACAGATAACCAAATGCAAAACATAGAACTTAAAGATTTAAATCAAACAGCAGACGAAATAATACAAGCAATAGAAGCAGAAACCAGTTTTTCAGAAGAAACAGCATTAAAAACTATGCACGATCCGCCGCTACCTATGAGAGAAATAACGGCCCTTGATCATGCTTTGAGAAGCATCAGAGGCGAATTAACAAACAATTTAGCAAAACTGGGTGAACTAGATGAGCATATAAAAAGAGAAAAAGAAAAACTAGTTGAGGCTGACGACTCCAACTTAGGGCATGATGTTAAAGAAAGAATAACCCGAAGACTACATGATCTTGAACAAGAGAGATCAGCAAGACTAGAAGTGTTGTCTACTAACCGAGAACAATTACGAACTCAAGTGAGCAGAATAAGAGAAACTATCCAAAGAATTTTATATGAAGACACAACGTTAGCAGAACGAATAAGAACACTGTTTAGAGAGCAAGGCGTCACATTAGCAAGCATTATAACAGCCTTAGGATTTGCAATAAGTACACTGGTGTTGGCTATTACTGGCGGTGGTGGCCAATGTTCAGTGCCTCCGCCACCATCGCCTCCATTGCCGCCTGATAAATCATGGATAAAAAAAACAACTTGATCATCTTGCGGGTTTATTAAAAAAATTAGCCACTAAGGCCATAGACTCTTTACCTGGCATATTAGGGAGTGTCGTTAGCTGGCTTTTGTCTACTGCAAGCAAAGTAGTTGGCTTTATGGCCGAGCACTTATGGACATTAGTTGTCTTAATAGTTGGGTTAATTTTTAGTAAGATAAAGAAGGAGTAATCCTAGGCCAGTTAATCCAAAAACAAGTGCTGTCTTTTCATATTCATGGTCATTATTTTTTTTGTCATCGTGAACAGAGTCTTCAACAACCTTGGGGCTTTGGGCCTTGGGAATTGGTTGACTTATTCTTGGGGGGTCGACTACACGGGCAGGGCCCGCTTGTTTGTTTATTGTTTGTAATATTACTGGCTCAGAATTTATGTTGTTTTTCCCAACTTTCTGTTCTTTGCCCGCCACAAGGATTTCATTATTGTAGTTTATTATTGTTCCTATCTGGAGTCTGAGGTCAGAAGGCAGCATGTATAAACCAGTGCCAACAGCAAAGTCTACTTTCGATCTTGCGAATTGTAAAACATTTTGGTACCTTTTAATACTTGATGGCAAATCAACTGCAGAATTAATGGCGTCCTCTAAATTTGCCAAGTACTGTTTTTGTGCATCAAAGCCAGTAGAAGGATCAGTTATGTTCGATCTTGCTTGTGCTTGCGAACCTAGCAAACACCAAACATAAGTACGAATGGAGTCGTTTATTCGTTCTATTCCCGCTCTAGTTAGACCATTAGAAGTGTCTAAAATAAATGTTGTCCACGCTGTTTTATGCTCTTGCTCTATGGACCCGAGGTGAACAGCTGTGCCTGAAGAGAAAGATGTGTAAGGAGGATTGTAATCATAGTTATACTTTCTGTGCACGCCCCAAAAATAAGGGGTGCCTAAACCATGATTGCGGTCCAACTTTTGTCTAAAGTCTGTCTTAACATTAATATTGAATTCGTTACAGATCCTTTCAAAAGCCTTGTTATCTATTCTGTTGCTGAATGGATTAAACGGTTTGTCATTTGGTAATGGCGCTTGCAGTTCAGACAAAATACGTCTGAAGGTGTAATAGAAATGAAATCTATACACTGACCTCACCAAAGGATCAGGATGATTTAAATGATCGGCATACGACACTCCACACCCAGTTGATGCGCAAAACACAGCAAAGTTTAACTGGTTCTGATAAAACTGCATCGGATGACTGAACCACACTTTCGCGATGTGGTCTTTTTTAATAGGAGGGTTAAGATATCTGTCCAATGGATTACTAACCTTTACTTGAAAGGTGTCAGACTGAGTCACAGAAATGTCAAGGGTGTCCGTTGTTATATTTTTAAGATTGTAGTGCGGCCCGACAGAATATTTTGCATTAGTATATTTGAATGCACTCATTTTTAAATTTGTTTTAAAAATGTTTGTAACAATAACAACTCAAGACAGTCCTTCGTTTTTAGAATATGCTATTGATAATAACTGCGGAACCCAAAGGGTCGCACTCCATGAACTTTTTTACAAAGTCGTATGGTTTAATATAACTGAATCCAAGGAGAATAATAAGATTCTAAAAGTTGACAAAAGAGGAGACAAAGTTAGCCAGTTAACCATACCTGATGGTTATTACGGGTTTTGCTCGCTGAAAGAAGCAATGAGTAACTTCGACATTACTCTCAAACTTAACAATGCAAATTTGAAAATAATGTTGGCATTCAAACCTGAAGAAGAAGAAGTAGGTTACTATTTTGATGGAGAGCTAGCTAAAATGTTAGGCTTTACAACTGACAATCGAGACATTCATAGTTTTAGAGTTACATCAGACAAAACTACTTATGAGGGAGAAAACCCGCTCGATCTTGCATTACATTCATTACTCTATGTTCATTTGGACGAGCTGAGCACTGATGAAAACTTATATGATGGAAGGCCCTCAACTGTTTTAAGAGCTCTTCCATCAGGGAAAGCTGCATATTGCGATTATGAAATTATACAATTCTCTAATTTACAGTTTAAAAAATTAGCTTGTGGGAGGGTCAGATCATTTAATATAAAGATCACAGATAAAACAGGGAAAGTCGTGAAATGTGATAACCTGCACATTGTTTTAGAAATAAAATAATAAGTTGTACTAAAAATAAAGTCGCGTGGGCCAGAAGAATCGGGAGTTACATTAGCGCCTGAGAGGTGTGTAACTTTAGAATTAAAAGACCTTGCAGACGTTGAGGACTTTGAACAGAACGGTGAGATAGGCACTTTGTATGGTTTTGAGTACACTAAAGATGGTTATTATAAGCGCAAAGAGGTTGGCGACAACAAAAAGTTTCCTAAACTAGAACAACTACGCAATCTAGAAGCAAATAATGCGGGTCAGTATGAATATAAAATAGTTCGAAAAACTGACAACAAATGGCACTTAGAACCATATTTAGAATGGGACATAAAATTTGAATTCTTAAGCCCATTTACATTTTTTGACCGTCAAAAAAGTTTCAGAAAAGCATTGAACTCTGGCCCTTTACATGTAAGTCTTATGCCAGAGGACAACAGTCGGAAAGAGATCGAAATAAAGCCGTTTGGGGACAAACAGTACATCCTCCACAGAAGAGAATCGGTTTTAAAGAAAGCTTCTACAAAATTACAGTTCATTCCACGCACAAAATTAGGAGACACGTTCACAATGATATTTAAAATTTCTGTCTTAAAAGATGAGGCGAGGAATGGAGCTTTGGGCGTCAGTGACAATCTTATGAAAGGAATTCTTATTAGCTGGCAAAACTTAGACGTTGACAAACTTAAAGTTACTGTCGTTGTTCTTTACAATGGCGAGGATATTAAGGTCATAACAACAAGCAACAAAATTGATATTAGTCTAAATAGAAACGATCTTACAGAACTGAACTGGATTAATCTTACACATTTGGGCCTTATAGGGTTTTATTATACTGAACAAGTTTTGGCAGAGAGTATGATAAAAATAATACTCTCTGCCAAAACTGATTCATACTGTTCTTGCAATATAAGATGAGAGTCGTAACCTCGCAAGTTGTGAAAGAAGATGGGCAGCTTCCATGTCTTTGGTTCAAACTTTAGTTGAAGATTGCATTTACTGTGTGCTGCTCCTCTGAACTTTCCACTAATGTGATCATGGTCTCTTACTGTTGGGTTTTCTGGTGTTAGCTCTAAACCACAAATCCAACAAAAACTGGCTGATTCATACTGTTCTTGGTCTTCAGGTGTCATCTTGATTTCAGATAAATTTAGATTATTAGAACAGTCATTACGCAATTGCTGCATGCGTTTTAAGAAGTATTCTGCAGCATGGGGCCCTCTGTATAATTCTGGCTCTGAATGAGCGCCATCCGACCTGACAACAATGAAGGCAAACGAACAAATCTGATGATTACTCACTAAGGCTGTTTTTGGAAGTTTCTGTGGGGTTGGCCCTTCATAAGGAACAATGAGTGATTCGAAGTCTGCGTAAACAACATACGGAGTATTTTGCATCCGTTTCCAGTTCTTAAAACAAACTTTACTGCCTTCTCTCGGCGTAATTAGTTCTGTATTACAGTCAACTGGGCTGATACAATGTTTCTTATGTTCACTCGCGGCTTGAACAGATGGAATTCTTGTTAAACATTTTCTACAGAATTCTTGTTTGTCATGATGTTTTGAAGTATACACCAATAATCTACTCATTGTTCGTATCAATGTGTAATGCGGTAGCCCTGCCAGTGAAGACATCAGGAGTAAGTCTACATTATTTTTGTCTGGTTCACCAATCGACGGACTTTGATTAGACACTCTGATAGGCACCAAATTTGTTTCCTCAGACCATGTGTATACGTTAACAGTTATTGGGTGATTCTGTTCTTCAAACTGATCAATTTTGTCTACGCTAACAGGAAATAGTATGTTATCGAAGTTAAGCTCTTTGATGTAAGAACAATAGTTAGACACTCTCTCTGCGTTTTTGCGGACGTGATGCAGCCTTGCAAGAACACACCACATGAAACATTTGTTGTCTGTGTTCTTTATGTTTAGAACTGCTCTTTTTGCAACCAATGCTGGGGGTAGCGGAATGTAAGATAACCCTACAATCGGTTCATACTTAGACTGTTTTAATCTGATCTCTAAGACTTTACCCTCTGACCAACCAGAGCCTCTCATTTTAGCTTCCTCAGAGGCTTCATCAAACTGTGTAAGCAGCTGGTCTGCCCAACCAGGTGTTAAGTCATTATAGGAAAGAATAATCTGCTGTTTAGTTGAGACCCAGACTTCTAGATTTTCATCATGTATTGTTGTGTAATCGATTAAAACAGTTAACCTTACTTTAACTGGCGGGTCTATTGTTAGTTTACCTGGAACTTGAGAAATAGCATGTGCAACACTTGCCTGTACGTTTGTTGGAGCAATAACTTCTAAATCAATTTCATTTAAAGCTTTTGATAAACGTTCTTTCTCGAGCATTGCTTCAAACAATTCGTCCGGGCCTTCATATATCTTAGCCATGTTGAGTTTCTTTTCTAACTCAACATGTTTATTTAAATTAAAAAAATACATTGACTCCAAAGTCGTCTTAATCAGAATCAATATCAACGGTCTTTTTGTGCTTGGACTCATAAACTAAAGTATAAACGCCCTTTGGTGTTGTTAATGTGATCTGTTTAGAACAGAGTTTAATGTCTCGTTTACTTTTTTTAAACATTCCTTTTTTATCTGATCAGTGTCTGGTTGTTGAGAAAAAGTTGCCCTTGCCTTTCTTTGAAGATCAAACTTTTGTCTTTTGTAGTCCTCAAAATCAGCCTGTAGGCGACTAAATTCTTCATCCGTGATGTTTGAGTCAACTAGTGCTTTATTTATTATCAGTTTGAAGGAACTAAGTTTAGCTGTTATTAGTTGAACCATAGCTGTGTGCTTTTGGAGTTTAGCTTTTATTTTTTTGCTGACAGCACCTGCAGCTGATGAACACAGGCCAACAGTTAAAGACAAAACGCCTAGAGGTAAAGCTGCCGGTGCACCTACGCCTGTTGCTAAGAGACCTACACTTGTTCCTGATGATATAGCACTAGCGATCGATGTTCCAGTATTAACATATGTAACAGCATTAAAGACAGCAGAATACCTTCGTTTGGTTTTGCTGTATTTTGAAAGGTCCTGCTCTAGTTTTTGTTGCATTTGTGTAATGTTGGTTAATCTGAAAGTTTTTATGTCAGGGCTTTCTACAGCAACAGAGTTGCCTACTATCTCTTCTTTGGGCACTTTTGGATAAACCTGAACAGACATGCTTTTTAAAAATAAAAAAATAATTTAGTATTGGATATCTTTTAATCTGTTATCTTGAATATTCAGCTGCGCATCATATATTAAAAACAAATGTACATTAAGTGGTTTATCACTATCTTTTTCTTTATCAATTTGAATGTTTATTACGTCTTTAACTGTTCTCCCACTCCCATGCAACTGATTATCCTCTGTCGACCTTAGGTCAATCCATAAACCGTATTTCGTTGTTAAATAATCATCAAGTCTAACACTGTGAAGGTGTAGATCTTTAGACACAAGGTCTACTGCTGGATTTCTACACCTCCCGCCTCCAAACAATTTTCTTATTTCATCAAAATGCTGATAAGGTTTAAGCCCGCTACCGTAGACTTGGTTAGGACTACCCTCAATTGAACATTGTACTTTCGTTATTTTAGGATTGATAAACTTTTCACTTTGTCTTTTGAATGGTTCTTCATCTTCACACAGCAATAAAATACCTTTAAGGGATCTTGCTGTGGCACTAAAACTAAAGTTCCATATAGTGTCTGCCCTGCTTTTAGGATATTTAGTATGATGAATCACTCTTTCGTAATATATTGCTAATTTTGACTGATATTGTTGCTCAATCAGCCTTGCTAAGTTAGGGTTGCTAACAATGTCAAACTCTAACGAGATGTCGAAAATGCTGTACTTTGCTTCAGTGTCTGTAGATTTAATAACACGTCTGTATTCATTAAAAGTTAGTTCATATGACAATCTGTCTTTTAATGCTCCTTGAAAGTATGGCGCATGCGCTTTTAACAACTCAAAATCTAAGGGTATGGAAAAGCGATTTCCATAAGCAAAACTTACAGCTTCATACTTGTTACCGGCTTTAGCATCTTCGGCGTCTATTCTGTGTTTTAGTGCTTCGTTATTTTCGATTCCTTGAAACGCAAGATCGGCCCTTTCATTCTCGGTTAGCCATAGATCAGAATAGATTAGAAATATGTCTGCATTGTGTAAAGAAAATATTTCTTGCCCCTCAAGTTTTATAGAAATTTTCTTAACGATTGCCCGTCCCAGATTCTGTACAACTGTCCTGCTTGTGTCTGTTGCTGATTCGAGTTCTATTTTGAAAGTAAGCCGTGCAGATCCCGGCACAATCACTTCATCTGCTCCTAGGTCTGGAAATTTAACAGTAAGAATTTGATCTGAATCAATAGTAGATGGATTATTTGGAACAATAATATTCTGTTTATTTCCCTTCACGCCAAAGGGCTCTTTCAGTCTTCTATGCGGGTCAAGAATTGAGCCATATGCTTGTGACATTTTTTTTATAAAACAAAATAAAAAGTTAATTATTTAAAAACATGGCGGGCATTGAAGATGAAGAAGATTATGATGTTTTTGATCCTGGAGACGACATGAGTGAAATGACTCCTTTGACGCATCCATTGCCCTCATTGCGGCGTGAATTAACACAAAGTAAGGTCGAATCATTTTACGAAAGTTTAGGTCAAGAACCTCCCGAATTTAAAGACTCTAATGATTTTGAAGTAAAAAATGTCCATTTGTTTGTGAGAAACGACCAAGGACAACTTGTACGGCTTACAACTAAACCAGACTCATTAAAGTTTTTAAAAAAGAGTACAATTAGACAAAGGCTCAGTGTGACGAACAAAATCGCCTTGGCATTACTAAACCAATATTAGGCGGGGAGGCAGTTGCTAAACTTCAAAACACACTACAAGAACTCCCAACAGATAACCAAATGCAAAACATAGAACTTAAAGATTTAAATCAAACAGCAGACGAAATAATACAAGCAATAGAAGCAGAAACCAGTTTTTCAGAAGAAACAGCATTAAAAACTATGCACGATCCGCCGCTACCTATGAGAGAAATAACGGCCCTTGATCATGCTTTGAGAAGCATCAGAGGCGAATTAACAAACAATTTAGCAAAACTGGGTGAACTAGATGAGCATATAAAAAGAGAAAAAGAAAAACTAGTTGAGGCTGACGACTCCAACTTAGGGCATGATGTTAAAGAAAGAATAACCCGAAGACTACATGATCTTGAACAAGAGAGATCAGCAAGACTAGAAGTGTTGTCTACTAACCGAGAACAATTACGAACTCAAGTGAGCAGAATAAGAGAAACTATCCAAAGAATTTTATATGAAGACACAACGTTAGCAGAACGAATAAGAACACTGTTTAGAGAGCAAGGCGTCACATTAGCAAGCATTATAACAGCCTTAGGATTTGCAATAAGTACACTGGTGTTGGCTATTACTGGCGGTGGTGGCCAACGTTCAGTGCCTCCGCCACCATCGCCTCCATTGCCGCCTGATAAATCATGGATAAAAAAAACAACTTGATCATCTTGCGGGTTTATTAAAAAAATTAGCCACTAAGGCCATAGACTCTTTACCTGGCATATTAGGGAGTGTCGTTAGCTGGCTTTTGTCTACTGCAAGCAAAGTAGTTGGCTTTATGGCCGAGCACTTATGGACATTAGTTGTCTTAATAGTTGGGTTAATTTTTAGTAAGATAAAGAAGGAGTAATCCTAGGCCAGTTAATCCAAAAACAAGTGCTGTCTTTTCATATTCATGGTCATTATTTTTTTTGTCATCGTGAACAGAGTCTTCAACAACCTTGGGGCTTTGGGCCTTGGGAATTGGTTGACTTATTCTTGGGGGGTCGACTACACGGGCAGGGCCCGCTTGTTTGTTTATTGTTTGTAATATTACTGGCTCAGAATTTATGTTGTTTTTCCCAACTTTCTGTTCTTTGCCCGCCACAAGGATTTCATTATTGTAGTTTATTATTGTTCCTATCTGGAGTCTGAGGTCAGAAGGCAGCATGTATAAACCAGTGCCAACAGCAAAGTCTACTTTCGATCTTGCGAATTGTAAAACATTTTGGTACCTTTTAATACTTGATGGCAAATCAACTGCAGAATTAATGGCGTCCTCTAAATTTGCCAAGTACTGTTTTTGTGCATCAAAGCCAGTAGAAGGATCAGTTATGTTCGATCTTGCTTGTGCTTGCGAACCTAGCAAACACCAAACATAAGTACGAATGGAGTCGTTTATTCGTTCTATTCCCGCTCTAGTTAGACCATTAGAAGTGTCTAAAATAAATGTTGTCCACGCTGTTTTATGCTCTTGCTCTATGGACCCGAGGTGAACAGCTGTGCCTGAAGAGAAAGATGTGTAAGGAGGATTGTAATCATAGTTATACTTTCTGTGCACGCCCCAAAAATAAGGGGTGCCTAAACCATGATTGCGGTCCAACTTTTGTCTAAAGTCTGTCTTAACATTAATATTGAATTCGTTACAGATCCTTTCAAAAGCCTTGTTATCTATTCTGTTGCTGAATGGATTAAACGGTTTGTCATTTGGTAATGGCGCTTGCAGTTCAGACAAAATACGTCTGAAGGTGTAATAGAAATGAAATCTATACACTGACCTCACCAAAGGATCAGGATGATTTAAATGATCGGCATACGACACTCCACACCCAGTTGATGCGCAAAACACAGCAAAGTTTAACTGGTTCTGATAAAACTGCATCGGATGACTGAACCACACTTTCGCGATGTGGTCTTTTTTAATAGGAGGGTTAAGATATCTGTCCAATGGATTACTAACCTTTACTTGAAAGGTGTCAGACTGAGTCACAGAAATGTCAAGGGTGTCCGTTGTTATATTTTTAAGATTGTAGTGCGGCCCGACAGAATATTTTGCATTAGTATATTTGAATGCACTCATTTTTAAATTTGTTTTAAAAATGTTTGTAACAATAACAACTCAAGACAGTCCTTCGTTTTTAGAATATGCTATTGATAATAACTGCGGAACCCAAAGGGTCGCACTCCATGAACTTTTTTACAAAGTCGTATGGTTTAATATAACTGAATCCAAGGAGAATAATAAGATTCTAAAAGTTGACAAAAGAGGAGACAAAGTTAGCCAGTTAACCATACCTGATGGTTATTACGGGTTTTGCTCGCTGAAAGAAGCAATGAGTAACTTCGACATTACTCTCAAACTTAACAATGCAAATTTGAAAATAATGTTGGCATTCAAACCTGAAGAAGAAGAAGTAGGTTACTATTTTGATGGAGAGCTAGCTAAAATGTTAGGCTTTACAACTGACAATCGAGACATTCATAGTTTTAGAGTTACATCAGACAAAACTACTTATGAGGGAGAAAACCCGCTCGATCTTGCATTACATTCATTACTCTATGTTCATTTGGACGAGCTGAGCACTGATGAAAACTTATATGATGGAAGGCCCTCAACTGTTTTAAGAGCTCTTCCATCAGGGAAAGCTGCATATTGCGATTATGAAATTATACAATTCTCTAATTTACAGTTTAAAAAATTAGCTTGTGGGAGGGTCAGATCATTTAATATAAAGATCACAGATAAAACAGGGAAAGTCGTGAAATGTGATAACCTGCACATTGTTTTAGAAATAAAATAATAAGTTGTACTAAAAATAAAGTCGCGTGGGCCAGAAGAATCGGGAGTTACATTAGCGCCTGAGAGGTGTGTAACTTTAGAATTAAAAGACCTTGCAGACGTTGAGGACTTTGAACAGAACGGTGAGATAGGCACTTTGTATGGTTTTGAGTACACTAAAGATGGTTATTATAAGCGCAAAGAGGTTGGCGACAACAAAAAGTTTCCTAAACTAGAACAACTACGCAATCTAGAAGCAAATAATGCGGGTCAGTATGAATATAAAATAGTTCGAAAAACTGACAACAAATGGCACTTAGAACCATATTTAGAATGGGACATAAAATTTGAATTCTTAAGCCCATTTACATTTTTTGACCGTCAAAAAAGTTTCAGAAAAGCATTGAACTCTGGCCCTTTACATGTAAGTCTTATGCCAGAGGACAACAGTCGGAAAGAGATCGAAATAAAGCCGTTTGGGGACAAACAGTACATCCTCCACAGAAGAGAATCGGTTTTAAAGAAAGCTTCTACAAAATTACAGTTCATTCCACGCACAAAATTAGGAGACACGTTCACAATGATATTTAAAATTTCTGTCTTAAAAGATGAGGCGAGGAATGGAGCTTTGGGCGTCAGTGACAATCTTATGAAAGGAATTCTTATTAGCTGGCAAAACTTAGACGTTGACAAACTTAAAGTTACTGTCGTTGTTCTTTACAATGGCGAGGATATTAAGGTCATAACAACAAGCAACAAAATTGATATTAGTCTAAATAGAAACGATCTTACAGAACTGAACTGGATTAATCTTACACATTTGGGCCTTATAGGGTTTTATTATACTGAACAAGTTTTGGCAGAGAGTATGATAAAAATAATACTCTCTGCCAAAACTGATTCATACTGTTCTTGCAATATAAGATGAGAGTCGTAACCTCGCAAGTTGTGAAAGAAGATGGGCAGCTTCCATGTCTTTGGTTCAAACTTTAGTTGAAGATTGCATTTACTGTGTGCTGCTCCTCTGAACTTTCCACTAATGTGATCATGGTCTCTTACTGTTGGGTTTTCTGGTGTTAGCTCTAAACCACAAATCCAACAAAAACTGGCTGATTCATACTGTTCTTGGTCTTCAGGTGTCATCTTGATTTCAGATAAATTTAGATTATTAGAACAGTCATTACGCAATTGCTGCATGCGTTTTAAGAAGTATTCTGCAGCATGGGGCCCTCTGTATAATTCTGGCTCTGAATGAGCGCCATCCGACCTGACAACAATGAAGGCAAACGAACAAATCTGATGATTACTCACTAAGGCTGTTTTTGGAAGTTTCTGTGGGGTTGGCCCTTCATAAGGAACAATGAGTGATTCGAAGTCTGCGTAAACAACATACGGAGTATTTTGCATCCGTTTCCAGTTCTTAAAACAAACTTTACTGCCTTCTCTCGGCGTAATTAGTTCTGTATTACAGTCAACTGGGCTGATACAATGTTTCTTATGTTCACTCGCGGCTTGAACAGATGGAATTCTTGTTAAACATTTTCTACAGAATTCTTGTTTGTCATGATGTTTTGAAGTATACACCAATAATCTACTCATTGTTCGTATCAATGTGTAATGCGGTAGCCCTGCCAGTGAAGACATCAGGAGTAAGTCTACATTATTTTTGTCTGGTTCACCAATCGACGGACTTTGATTAGACACTCTGATAGGCACCAAATTTGTTTCCTCAGACCATGTGTATACGTTAACAGTTATTGGGTGATTCTGTTCTTCAAACTGATCAATTTTGTCTACGCTAACAGGAAATAGTATGTTATCGAAGTTAAGCTCTTTGATGTAAGAACAATAGTTAGACACTCTCTCTGCGTTTTTGCGGACGTGATGCAGCCTTGCAAGAACACACCACATGAAACATTTGTTGTCTGTGTTCTTTATGTTTAGAACTGCTCTTTTTGCAACCAATGCTGGGGGTAGCGGAATGTAAGATAACCCTACAATCGGTTCATACTTAGACTGTTTTAATCTGATCTCTAAGACTTTACCCTCTGACCAACCAGAGCCTCTCATTTTAGCTTCCTCAGAGGCTTCATCAAACTGTGTAAGCAGCTGGTCTGCCCAACCAGGTGTTAAGTCATTATAGGAAAGAATAATCTGCTGTTTAGTTGAGACCCAGACTTCTAGATTTTCATCATGTATTGTTGTGTAATCGATTAAAACAGTTAACCTTACTTTAACTGGCGGGTCTATTGTTAGTTTACCTGGAACTTGAGAAATAGCATGTGCAACACTTGCCTGTACGTTTGTTGGAGCAATAACTTCTAAATCAATTTCATTTAAAGCTTTTGATAAACGTTCTTTCTCGAGCATTGCTTCAAACAATTCGTCCGGGCCTTCATATATCTTAGCCATGTTGAGTTTCTTTTCTAACTCAACATGTTTATTTAAATTAAAAAAATACATTGACTCCAAAGTCGTCTTAATCAGAATCAATATCAACGGTCTTTTTGTGCTTGGACTCATAAACTAAAGTATAAACGCCCTTTGGTGTTGTTAATGTGATCTGTTTAGAACAGAGTTTAATGTCTCGTTTACTTTTTTTAAACATTCCTTTTTTATCTGATCAGTGTCTGGTTGTTGAGAAAAAGTTGCCCTTGCCTTTCTTTGAAGATCAAACTTTTGTCTTTTGTAGTCCTCAAAATCAGCCTGTAGGCGACTAAATTCTTCATCCGTGATGTTTGAGTCAACTAGTGCTTTATTTATTATCAGTTTGAAGGAACTAAGTTTAGCTGTTATTAGTTGAACCATAGCTGTGTGCTTTTGGAGTTTAGCTTTTATTTTTTTGCTGACAGCACCTGCAGCTGATGAACACAGGCCAACAGTTAAAGACAAAACGCCTAGAGGTAAAGCTGCCGGTGCACCTACGCCTGTTGCTAAGAGACCTACACTTGTTCCTGATGATATAGCACTAGCGATCGATGTTCCAGTATTAACATATGTAACAGCATTAAAGACAGCAGAATACCTTCGTTTGGTTTTGCTGTATTTTGAAAGGTCCTGCTCTAGTTTTTGTTGCATTTGTGTAATGTTGGTTAATCTGAAAGTTTTTATGTCAGGGCTTTCTACAGCAACAGAGTTGCCTACTATCTCTTCTTTGGGCACTTTTGGATAAACCTGAACAGACATGCTTTTTAAAAATAAAAAAATAATTTAGTATTGGATATCTTTTAATCTGTTATCTTGAATATTCAGCTGCGCATCATATATTAAAAACAAATGTACATTAAGTGGTTTATCACTATCTTTTTCTTTATCAATTTGAATGTTTATTACGTCTTTAACTGTTCTCCCACTCCCATGCAACTGATTATCCTCTGTCGACCTTAGGTCAATCCATAAACCGTATTTCGTTGTTAAATAATCATCAAGTCTAACACTGTGAAGGTGTAGATCTTTAGACACAAGGTCTACTGCTGGATTTCTACACCTCCCGCCTCCAAACAATTTTCTTATTTCATCAAAATGCTGATAAGGTTTAAGCCCGCTACCGTAGACTTGGTTAGGACTACCCTCAATTGAACATTGTACTTTCGTTATTTTAGGATTGATAAACTTTTCACTTTGTCTTTTGAATGGTTCTTCATCTTCACACAGCAATAAAATACCTTTAAGGGATCTTGCTGTGGCACTAAAACTAAAGTTCCATATAGTGTCTGCCCTGCTTTTAGGATATTTAGTATGATGAATCACTCTTTCGTAATATATTGCTAATTTTGACTGATATTGTTGCTCAATCAGCCTTGCTAAGTTAGGGTTGCTAACAATGTCAAACTCTAACGAGATGTCGAAAATGCTGTACTTTGCTTCAGTGTCTGTAGATTTAATAACACGTCTGTATTCATTAAAAGTTAGTTCATATGACAATCTGTCTTTTAATGCTCCTTGAAAGTATGGCGCATGCGCTTTTAACAACTCAAAATCTAAGGGTATGGAAAAGCGATTTCCATAAGCAAAACTTACAGCTTCATACTTGTTACCGGCTTTAGCATCTTCGGCGTCTATTCTGTGTTTTAGTGCTTCGTTATTTTCGATTCCTTGAAACGCAAGATCGGCCCTTTCATTCTCGGTTAGCCATAGATCAGAATAGATTAGAAATATGTCTGCATTGTGTAAAGAAAATATTTCTTGCCCCTCAAGTTTTATAGAAATTTTCTTAACGATTGCCCGTCCCAGATTCTGTACAACTGTCCTGCTTGTGTCTGTTGCTGATTCGAGTTCTATTTTGAAAGTAAGCCGTGCAGATCCCGGCACAATCACTTCATCTGCTCCTAGGTCTGGAAATTTAACAGTAAGAATTTGATCTGAATCAATAGTAGATGGATTATTTGGAACAATAATATTCTGTTTATTTCCCTTCACGCCAAAGGGCTCTTTCAGTCTTCTATGCGGGTCAAGAATTGAGCCATATGCTTGTGACATTTTTTTTTATAAAACAAAATAAAAAGTTAATTATTTAAAAACATGGCGGGCATTGAAGATGAAGAAGATTATGATGTTTTTGATCCTGGAGACGACATGAGTGAAATGACTCCTTTGACGCATCCATTGCCCTCATTGCGGCGTGAATTAACACAAAGTAAGGTCGAATCATTTTACGAAAGTTTAGGTCAAGAACCTCCCGAATTTAAAGACTCTAATGATTTTGAAGTAAAAAATGTCCATTTGTTTGTGAGAAACGACCAAGGACAACTTGTACGGCTTACAACTAAACCAGACTCATTAAAGTTTTTAAAAAAGAGTACAATTAGACAAAGGCTCAGTGTGAGCGAACAAAATCGCCTTGGCATTACTAAACCAATATTAGGCGGGGAGGCAGTTGCTAAACTTCAAAACACACTACAAGAACTCCCAACAGATAACCAAATGCAAAACATAGAACTTAAAGATTTAAATCAAACAGCAGACGAAATAATACAAGCAATAGAAGCAGAAACCAGTTTTTCAGAAGAAACAGCATTAAAAACTATGCACGATCCGCCGCTACCTATGAGAGAAATAACGGCCCTTGATCATGCTTTGAGAAGCATCAGAGGCGAATTAACAAACAATTTAGCAAAACTGGGTGAACTAGATGAGCATATAAAAAGAGAAAAAGAAAAACTAGTTGAGGCTGACGACTCCAACTTAGGGCATGATGTTAAAGAAAGAATAACCCGAAGACTACATGATCTTGAACAAGAGAGATCAGCAAGACTAGAAGTGTTGTCTACTAACCGAGAACAATTACGAACTCAAGTGAGCAGAATAAGAGAAACTATCCAAAGAATTTTATATGAAGACACAACGTTAGCAGAACGAATAAGAACACTGTTTAGAGAGCAAGGCGTCACATTAGCAAGCATTATAACAGCCTTAGGATTTGCAATAAGTACACTGGTGTTGGCTATTACTGGCGGTGGTGGCCAACGTTCAGTGCCTCCGCCACCATCGCCTCCATTGCCGCCTGATAAATCATGGATAAAAAAAACAACTTGATCATCTTGCGGGTTTATTAAAAAAATTAGCCACTAAGGCCATAGACTCTTTACCTGGCATATTAGGGAGTGTCGTTAGCTGGCTTTTGTCTACTGCAAGCAAAGTAGTTGGCTTTATGGCCGAGCACTTATGGACATTAGTTGTCTTAATAGTTGGGTTAATTTTTAGTAAGATAAAGAAGGAGTAATCCTAGGCCAGTTAATCCAAAAACAAGTGCTGTCTTTTCATATTCATGGTCATTATTTTTTTTGTCATCGTGAACAGAGTCTTCAACAACCTTGGGGCTTTGGGCCTTGGGAATTGGTTGACTTATTCTTGGGGGGTCGACTACACGGGCAGGGCCCGCTTGTTTGTTTATTGTTTGTAATATTACTGGCTCAGAATTTATGTTGTTTTTCCCAACTTTCTGTTCTTTGCCCGCCACAAGGATTTCATTATTGTAGTTTATTATTGTTCCTATCTGGAGTCTGAGGTCAGAAGGCAGCATGTATAAACCAGTGCCAACAGCAAAGTCTACTTTCGATCTTGCGAATTGTAAAACATTTTGGTACCTTTTAATACTTGATGGCAAATCAACTGCAGAATTAATGGCGTCCTCTAAATTTGCCAAGTACTGTTTTTGTGCATCAAAGCCAGTAGAAGGATCAGTTATGTTCGATCTTGCTTGTGCTTGCGAACCTAGCAAACACCAAACATAAGTACGAATGGAGTCGTTTATTCGTTCTATTCCCGCTCTAGTTAGACCATTAGAAGTGTCTAAAATAAATGTTGTCCACGCTGTTTTATGCTCTTGCTCTATGGACCCGAGGTGAACAGCTGTGCCTGAAGAGAAAGATGTGTAAGGAGGATTGTAATCATAGTTATACTTTCTGTGCACGCCCCAAAAATAAGGGGTGCCTAAACCATGATTGCGGTCCAACTTTTGTCTAAAGTCTGTCTTAACATTAATATTGAATTCGTTACAGATCCTTTCAAAAGCCTTGTTATCTATTCTGTTGCTGAATGGATTAAACGGTTTGTCATTTGGTAATGGCGCTTGCAGTTCAGACAAAATACGTCTGAAGGTGTAATAGAAATGAAATCTATACACTGACCTCACCAAAGGATCAGGATGATTTAAATGATCGGCATACGACACTCCACACCCAGTTGATGCGCAAAACACAGCAAAGTTTAACTGGTTCTGATAAAACTGCATCGGATGACTGAACCACACTTTCGCGATGTGGTCTTTTTTAATAGGAGGGTTAAGATATCTGTCCAATGGATTACTAACCTTTACTTGAAAGGTGTCAGACTGAGTCACAGAAATGTCAAGGGTGTCCGTTGTTATATTTTTAAGATTGTAGTGCGGCCCGACAGAATATTTTGCATTAGTATATTTGAATGCACTCATTTTTAAATTTGTTTTAAAAATGTTTGTAACAATAACAACTCAAGACAGTCCTTCGTTTTTAGAATATGCTATTGATAATAACTGCGGAACCCAAAGGGTCGCACTCCATGAACTTTTTTACAAAGTCGTATGGTTTAATATAACTGAATCCAAGGAGAATAATAAGATTCTAAAAGTTGACAAAAGAGGAGACAAAGTTAGCCAGTTAACCATACCTGATGGTTATTACGGGTTTTGCTCGCTGAAAGAAGCAATGAGTAACTTCGACATTACTCTCAAACTTAACAATGCAAATTTGAAAATAATGTTGGCATTCAAACCTGAAGAAGAAGAAGTAGGTTACTATTTTGATGGAGAGCTAGCTAAAATGTTAGGCTTTACAACTGACAATCGAGACATTCATAGTTTTAGAGTTACATCAGACAAAACTACTTATGAGGGAGAAAACCCGCTCGATCTTGCATTACATTCATTACTCTATGTTCATTTGGACGAGCTGAGCACTGATGAAAACTTATATGATGGAAGGCCCTCAACTGTTTTAAGAGCTCTTCCATCAGGGAAAGCTGCATATTGCGATTATGAAATTATACAATTCTCTAATTTACAGTTTAAAAAATTAGCTTGTGGGAGGGTCAGATCATTTAATATAAAGATCACAGATAAAACAGGGAAAGTCGTGAAATGTGATAACCTGCACATTGTTTTAGAAATAAAATAATAAGTTGTACTAAAAATAAAGTCGCGTGGGCCAGAAGAATCGGGAGTTACATTAGCGCCTGAGAGGTGTGTAACTTTAGAATTAAAAGACCTTGCAGACGTTGAGGACTTTGAACAGAACGGTGAGATAGGCACTTTGTATGGTTTTGAGTACACTAAAGATGGTTATTATAAGCGCAAAGAGGTTGGCGACAACAAAAAGTTTCCTAAACTAGAACAACTACGCAATCTAGAAGCAAATAATGCGGGTCAGTATGAATATAAAATAGTTCGAAAAACTGACAACAAATGGCACTTAGAACCATATTTAGAATGGGACATAAAATTTGAATTCTTAAGCCCATTTACATTTTTTGACCGTCAAAAAAGTTTCAGAAAAGCATTGAACTCTGGCCCTTTACATGTAAGTCTTATGCCAGAGGACAACAGTCGGAAAGAGATCGAAATAAAGCCGTTTGGGGACAAACAGTACATCCTCCACAGAAGAGAATCGGTTTTAAAGAAAGCTTCTACAAAATTACAGTTCATTCCACGCACAAAATTAGGAGACACGTTCACAATGATATTTAAAATTTCTGTCTTAAAAGATGAGGCGAGGAATGGAGCTTTGGGCGTCAGTGACAATCTTATGAAAGGAATTCTTATTAGCTGGCAAAACTTAGACGTTGACAAACTTAAAGTTACTGTCGTTGTTCTTTACAATGGCGAGGATATTAAGGTCATAACAACAAGCAACAAAATTGATATTAGTCTAAATAGAAACGATCTTACAGAACTGAACTGGATTAATCTTACACATTTGGGCCTTATAGGGTTTTATTATACTGAACAAGTTTTGGCAGAGAGTATGATAAAAATAATACTCTCTGCCAAAACTGATTCATACTGTTCTTGCAATATAAGATGAGAGTCGTAACCTCGCAAGTTGTGAAAGAAGATGGGCAGCTTCCATGTCTTTGGTTCAAACTTTAGTTGAAGATTGCATTTACTGTGTGCTGCTCCTCTGAACTTTCCACTAATGTGATCATGGTCTCTTACTGTTTGGTTTTCTGGTGTTAGCTCTAAACCACAAATCCAACAAAAACTGGCTGATTCATACTGTTCTTGGTCTTCAGGTGTCATCTTGATTTCAGATAAATTTAGATTATTAGAACAGTCATTACGCAATTGCTGCATGCGTTTTAAGAAGTATTCTGCAGCATGGGGCCCTCTGTATAATTCTGGCTCTGAATGAGCGCCATCCGACCTGACAACAATGAAGGCAAACGAACAAATCTGATGATTACTCACTAAGGCTGTTTTTGGAAGTTTCTGTGGGGTTGGCCCTTCATAAGGAACAATGAGTGATTCGAAGTCTGCGTAAACAACATACGGAGTATTTTGCATCCGTTTCCAGTTCTTAAAACAAACTTTACTGCCTTCTCTCGGCGTAATTAGTTCTGTATTACAGTCAACTGGGCTGATACAATGTTTCTTATGTTCACTCGCGGCTTGAACAGATGGAATTCTTGTTAAACATTTTCTACAGAATTCTTGTTTGTCATGATGTTTTGAAGTATACACCAATAATCTACTCATTGTTCGTATCAATGTGTAATGCGGTAGCCCTGCCAGTGAAGACATCAGGAGTAAGTCTACATTATTTTTGTCTGGTTCACCAATCGACGGACTTTGATTAGACACTCTGATAGGCACCAAATTTGTTTCCTCAGACCATGTGTATACGTTAACAGTTATTGGGTGATTCTGTTCTTCAAACTGATCAATTTTGTCTACGCTAACAGGAAATAGTATGTTATCGAAGTTAAGCTCTTTGATGTAAGAACAATAGTTAGACACTCTCTCTGCGTTTTTGCGGACGTGATGCAGCCTTGCAAGAACACACCACATGAAACATTTGTTGTCTGTGTTCTTTATGTTTAGAACTGCTCTTTTTGCAACCAATGCTGGGGGTAGCGGAATGTAAGATAACCCTACAATCGGTTCATACTTAGACTGTTTTAATCTGATCTCTAAGACTTTACCCTCTGACCAACCAGAGCCTCTCATTTTAGCTTCCTCAGAGGCTTCATCAAACTGTGTAAGCAGCTGGTCTGCCCAACCAGGTGTTAAGTCATTATAGGAAAGAATAATCTGCTGTTTAGTTGAGACCCAGACTTCTAGATTTTCATCATGTATTGTTGTGTAATCGATTAAAACAGTTAACCTTACTTTAACTGGCGGGTCTATTGTTAGTTTACCTGGAACTTGAGAAATAGCATGTGCAACACTTGCCTGTACGTTTGTTGGAGCAATAACTTCTAAATCAATTTCATTTAAAGCTTTTGATAAACGTTCTTTCTCGAGCATTGCTTCAAACAATTCGTCCGGGCCTTCATATATCTTAGCCATGTTGAGTTTCTTTTCTAACTCAACATGTTTATTTAAATTAAAAAAATACATTGACTCCAAAGTCGTCTTAATCAGAATCAATATCAACGGTCTTTTTGTGCTTGGACTCATAAACTAAAGTATAAACGCCCTTTGGTGTTGTTAATGTGATCTGTTTAGAACAGAGTTTAATGTCTCGTTTACTTTTTTTAAACATTCCTTTTTTATCTGATCAGTGTCTGGTTGTTGAGAAAAAGTTGCCCTTGCCTTTCTTTGAAGATCAAACTTTTGTCTTTTGTAGTCCTCAAAATCAGCCTGTAGGCGACTAAATTCTTCATCCGTGATGTTTGAGTCAACTAGTGCTTTATTTATTATCAGTTTGAAGGAACTAAGTTTAGCTGTTATTAGTTGAACCATAGCTGTGTGCTTTTGGAGTTTAGCTTTTATTTTTTTGCTGACAGCACCTGCAGCTGATGAACACAGGCCAACAGTTAAAGACAAAACGCCTAGAGGTAAAGCTGCCGGTGCACCTACGCCTGTTGCTAAGAGACCTACACTTGTTCCTGATGATATAGCACTAGCGATCGATGTTCCAGTATTAACATATGTAACAGCATTAAAGACAGCAGAATACCTTCGTTTGGTTTTGCTGTATTTGAAAGGTCCTGCTCTAGTTTTTGTTGCATTTGTGTAATGTTGGTTAATCTGAAAGTTTTTAACTGTTTTCCCACTCCCTGCAACTGTTTCCCTGTCGACCTTTGGTAATCCAAAACCTATTTCGTTGTTAAAATACAGTTAAACTGTGAAGGGAGATTTTTTAACCCAAAAGGGGACTCTGGATTTCTAACCCCCGCCCCCAAAAAATTTTTTTTTTTCATCAAAAGTGAAAAGGGTTTTAACCCGCTCCCGTAGACGGTTTTGGTACCCTAAATTTGAACTTTTTACTTTGTTTTTTAGTTTTAAACTTTTAACTTTTTTTTTTTGAAGGGTTTCTCATCTTCCACGCAAAAAAACCCTTTAAGGGATCTTTGGGCACTAAAATAAAGTTCCATATAGTTCGCCCTGCTTTTAGGATATTTTGTTAAACACTCTTTCGATATATTGCAATTTTGACTGAAAGTTGTAATCACCCTTCAATTTTGGGTTGTAACAATGTAAAAATTAACGAGATGAAAAAAGCTGACTTTGTTTCTTCGTAATTTTAACACTTTTGTATCTTAAAAAATTATTATAAAAATTTGCTTTTAATGTCCTTGAAAGTATGGCGCATGCCTTTTAAAAACCAAATCAAGGGATGGAAAAGCTTTCCCATAAGCAAAACTTAAGCTTCAACTTTTCCCGGGCTTAGATTTCGCGTCTTTTCTGTTTTTTTTGCTTCGTTTTTTTCTTTCCCTTTGAAAGCAAGATCGGCCCTTTCTTTCCCGGGTTCCTAGATAAAAATAGATTAAAAATATGTCTGCATTGTGAAAAGAAAATATTTCTTCCCCCCAAGTTTTATAAAATTTTCTTAACGTTTTCCCCCCCGTTTTGTACAATTCCCGGTGTCTGTTGCGTTTCGATTCTATTTTAAAAAGCCGGCGATCCCGGACAATCATTTTACCCTTCCAGGCTGGAAATTTAAAAAAGAATTTTCTGAAAAATATAATGGATTTTTGGAACAATAAATTCTGTTTTTTCCCCCTTACCCCAAAAGGGGCTTTGTCTTCAGGGGTCAAGAATTGACCTTCTTTACAATTTTTTTTTTTAAAACAAAAAAAAAATTAAAATTTTTTAAAAACATGGCGGGCTTTTAAATGAAAAATTTAATGTTTTGATCCAACGCATGAGTGAAAGACTCTTTAGCCCCCTTGCCCTCATTGGGCGTGAAAAAAAAAAATAAGGCGAAATTTTACAAATTTAGGTCAAAACCTCCCAATTTAAAGACTTAAGATTTTGAAGTAAAAAATGTCCATTTGTTTGTGAGAAACGACCAAGGAAAATTTTGGCTTAAACTAAACCAACTCATTAAATTTTTTAAAAAAAAGAAATTAGACAAAGGCCATGTGAGCGAAAAAATGCCTTCATTCTAAACCCTATTGGGGGGGGGATTGCAAAAACCCAAAAAAACACAAAACTCCCCAAAAATAACCAAAAAACAAAACATAGAACAAAGATTTAAACAAACAGCAACGAAATAATACAACAATAAACAAAACCTTTTTTTAGAAAAAACACATTAAAAACTATGCCGATCCGCCCTACCATAGAGAAATAACGGCCCTTTTCACTTTGAAACATCAGGGCGAATTAAAAAACAATTTTTGAAAATGGGTGAACAGATGAATATAAAAAAGAAAAAAAAAAAAATAGTTTAGGCTGCGACCCAATTAGGCATGAGTTAAAGAAAGAATAAACCCCAAGTACAGACTTTAAAAGAAGATCAGCAAACAGAATGTTGTCTACTAACCGAGAACAATTACGAATCAATGAGCAGAAAAAGGGGAAAAACCAAAGAATTTTTATGAAACACAAGTTAGCAGAAGAATAAGAACATGTTTAAAGCAAGGGGTCACTTTCAAGCATTTAACGCCTTTGGATTTTCAATAATACACGGGTTGGCATTAGGCGGGGGGCCAAAGTTCAGTGCCTCCCCCCCCCCCAGCTGCGAACCCAGCAAACACCAAAAAAAATACGAATGGAGTCGTTTATTCGTTCTATTCCCCCTCGTTAGACCCTTAAAGTGTCTAAAATAAATGTTGTCCCCGCTGTTTTTTGCTCTTGCTCTATGGACCCAGGTGAAAACTGTGCCTGAGAGAAAGATGTGTAAGGAGGATTGTATCATAGTTATATTTTTGTTTCACCCCCCAAAAAAAAGGGGCCTAAACCATATTGCGGTCCAACTTTGTCTAAAGCTGCTTAACATTAATATTGAATTCGTTTTCAGACCTTTCAAAAGCCTTTTACTATTCTGTTCTGAATGGATTAAACGGTTTGCATTTGGTAAAGGCGCTTGCAGTTCAGACAAAAAAGTTTAAGGTGTAATAAAAAGAAAACTATACCTGACCCCCACCCAAAAATCAGGATGATTTAAATGATCGGATAGACCTCCACACCCCGTTATGCGCAAAACACAGCAAAAATTTAACGGTTCTGATAAAAATGCATCGGGTGCTGAACCCCCTTTCCGATGTGGTCTTTTTTAAATGGAGGGTTAAGATATCTGTCCAATGGTTACTAACTTTTTCTTGAAAGGGGTCAACTGATCACAGAAATGTCAAGGTGTCCGTTGTTATATTTTTAAGAGTGTGCGGCCCCACAAAATTTTTTTTAGTATTTTGAATGCCTCTTTTTTAAAATTTTTTTTAAAAATGTTTGTAACAATAACAACTAAGACAGTCTTCGTTTTTAGAAAAATCATTGATAAAAAATGCGGAACCCAAAGGGTCGCACCCCCCTGAACTTTTTTAAAAAAGTCGTAGGTTTAAAATAAAATGAAACCAAGGGGAAAAAATAAAATTCTAAAAGTTACAAAAGGGAGACAAAGTTAGCCCGTTAACCATACCTGAGGTTTTTTACGGGTTTTTGGGTCGCTGAAAGAAGCAAAAGATTTAAATTCGACATTACCCAAAAATTTAAAATGCAAATTTTGAAAATAAGTGGGGATTCAAACCTGAAAAGAAGAAGTATTACTATTTTGATAGAGCTAGAAAATTTAGGCTTTACAACTGACAATCGAGACATTCATATTTAGAGTTTCATAACAAAAATACTTATGAGGGAAAAACCCGCTCGTCTTGCATTAAACATTCATTACTCTAAGTTCATTGGGGCGAGCGAGACGATGAAAATTATATGATGGAAGGCCCTCAACTTTTTAAGAGTCTTTCCCTCGGGAAAGCTGCATATTGCGATTAGAAATTATCAATTCTCTAATTTACAGTTTTAAAAAAAAAGCTTTTTGGGGGGGCAATCATTTAAAAATAAAGATCACAGAAAAACAGGGAAAGTCGTGAAATGTGTAAACCTGCACATTGTTTTAGAAATAAAAATTAAATTGACTAAAAATAAAGTCGCGTGGGGGCCCGAAGAATGGGAGTTACAAAAAGCGCCTGAGGGTGGTAAAAATTTTTGAATTTAAAAACCTTTCAGCTTGAGGGCTTGAACGAAAAGGTGAGATAGGCACTTTTTTTAGGTTTTGGTACACTAAAGTGGGTTTATATAAGCGCAAAAGGTTTTGGGGACAACAAAAATTTTTCCCAAACTAGAAAAATACGCATCTAGAAGCAATAATCGGGTCATAGAATATAAAATAGTTCGAAAAAAAGACAACAAATGGCACTTAAACCAATTTAAATGGGCTAAAATTTGAATTCTTAAGCCCCTTTAATTTTTTTTACCCTCAAAAAAGTTTCAGAAAACATTGAACCTGGCCCCTTTACATGTAATCTTATGCAGAGACAACAGTCGGAAAAGGGGAACGAAATAAAAAACCGTTTGGGGCAAACAGTACATCCTCCCCAGAAAGAATCGGTTTTAAAGAAAGCTTTTACAAAATTACAGTTCATTCCACCACAAAATTAGGAGACACGTTCACAATGAATTTAAAATTTTTTTGTCTTAAAAAATGAGGCGAGGGAAAGGAGCTTTGGGCGTCAGTGACAAACTATGAAAGGAATTTTATTAGCTGGGAAAAATTTGA
>JAMYXO010002047.1:0-25845 GCA_033310375.1 Conus canariensis
TTCTGTCTCAACTTCACCTGCATGGCTCCATGGAGGACGGTCTGGCAGCCTCTGCTTTGCCTTGCCACATCTCCATGACTGTTGAGTTTTCATAATGAACATGAACACTGTATTTCTCTGAACACAATGCACACCACGAACACTTTATGTCTCTGAACACGATACACTTGTTGCAGAATGCTTTTTTACATGATGAACACGAAAACTGTATTTCTCTGACACAATACACTTGTTGCAGAGTGCTTTTTTACATGATGAACACGAAAACTGTATTTCTCTGAACACAATACACTTGTTGCAGAATGCTTTTTTACATGATGAACACGAAAACTGTATTTCTCTGAACACAATACACTTGTTGCAGAATGCTTTTGTACACGATGAACACGAGAGCTATTTCTCTGTACACAATACTCTTATTGCAGAATGCTTTTGTACACGATGAACACGAGAGCTATTTCTCTGTACGCAATGCTCTTATTGCAGAATGCTTTTGTACACGATGAACACGAGAGCTATTTCTCTGTACACAATGCTCTTATTGCAGAATGCTTTTTTAGTTTGGGCTTTGTACAGAGAGGTGTCTATGATCACAGACTGCCAGAACAAGACGTACGGACAGAACTGTGTGAAGACGTGTGGTCAGTGCAGAGGGGGTCAGCCGTGTGACCCTGTGACAGGACAGTGCTCTAACGGCTGTCAGCCAGGATGGACAGACCTCACACCTTCCTCTACACCCCTCTGCCAGACAGGTCAGACACAATTCATCACCCTGTGGCTATGCTCGTGATTCTCGGAGCAAATGTCGTTACTGTTTGCATTACTCGCTAGCATGAGAAACATCGCTGATATGAGAGAGAGAGAGAGAGAGAGAGAGAGAGAGAGAGAGAGAGAGAGAGAGAGAAGAGGAGAGTAAATAAGCGTGTGTGTGTGTGTGTGTGTGTGTGTGTGTGTGTGTGTGTGTGTGGTGTGTGTGTGTGTGTGTGTGACGACATGGCAGGAATTATACACTATGCATCCTTTTTGACTCATGTATGTAACAAGTCAGTCGGTGTAATCGTGCCGTTTCAGTTGTAGGTATAACATTATGCTTGTGTGTGTGTGTGTGTGTGTGTGTGTGTGTGTGTGTGTGTGTGTGTGTGTGTGTGTGTGGTGGTGCATGTGCGTGTATATGTGTGTCCCTTTATTCGCGTGTTTTTCTTCTTCTTCTTCTTCTTTTTTTTTTTTTTGCTGGAAATACAGCATCAGCATTTTCTCAACACGTACAAACATGAGCCACAAACGAGTCCGACAGAATTACATTGTTAAAGTTTTCCGGTCATCAAAGCCTGATGATATTACAGAATCGAAACGATTGTAAATCTGCCGTTAACATTTTCATCAGTTCTTATCACAAAATTGATATGCTTTCAAATTTTTTTTTTTTTTTTTAGAAATTATGACTAACATACACTGATAACAGACATTTTAAGTTACACCGCATGTACAAATTGTAACAACTATCAAGTTATTTTTGTCAAGATGTATATAGAGTTCAGTTAGATCACACACACACATAGTACTGGCAAGATTCCGTTTAGGCCTACAGTTAGCTACAGATACGGGGAAATTGAGAAAGTACAAATAACAATGACGTTTTTCCATGCGTTCAATGGCAGACACGACATCAGTTACAATACAGAAACGTTTATGTCGGCAGGAGTTTGTAGCAATCGATGTAGAACTGGACAGATTAGCAGATGCCAGACAGCAGGAAGAAACAATACAGAAACGTTTATTGTCGGCAGGAGTTTGTAGCAATCGATGTAGAACTGGACAGATTAGCAGATGCCAGACAGCAGGAAGAAACAATACAGAAACGTTTATTGTCGGCAGGAGTATGTAGCAATCGATGTAGAACTGGACAGATTAGCAGATGCCAGACAGCAGGAAGAAACAATACAGAAACGTTTATTGTCGGCAGGAGTTTGTAGCAATCGATGTAGAACTGGACAGATTAGCAGATGCCAGACAGCAGGAAGAAACAATACAGAAACGTTTATTGTCGGCAGGAGTTTGTAGCAATCGATGTAGAACTGGACAGATTAGCAGATGCCAGACAGCAGGAAGAAACAATACAGAAACGTTTATTGTCGGCAGGAGTTTGTAGCAATCGATGTAGAACTGGACAGATTAGCAGATGCCAGACAGCAGGAAGAAACAATACAGAAACGTTATATGTCGGCAGGAGTTTGTAGCAATCGATGTAGAACTGGACAGATTAGCAGATGCCAGACAGCAGGAAGAAACAATACAGAAACGTTTAGTGTCGGCAGGAGTATGTAGCAATCGATGTAGAACTGGACAGATTAGCAGATGCCAGACAGCAGGAAGAAACAATACAGAAACGTTTATTGTCGGCTGGAGTTTGTAGCAATCGATGTAGAACTGGACAGATTAGCAGATGCCAGACAGCAGGAAGAAACAATACAGAAACGTTTATTGTCGGCAGGAGTTTGTAGCAATCGATGTAGAACTGGACAGATTAGCAGATGCCAGACAGCAGGAAGAAACAATACAGAAACGTTTATGTCGGCAGGAGTTTGTAGCAATCGATGTAGAACTGGACAGATTAGCAGATGCCAGACAGCAGGAAGAAACAATACAGAAACGTTTAGTGTCGGCAGGAGTATGTAGCAATCGATGTAGAACTGGACAGATTAGCAGATGCCAGACAGCAGGAAGAAACAATACAGGAACGTTTAGTGTCGGCAGGAGTATGTAGCAATCGATGTAGAACTGGACAGATTAGCAGATGCCAGACAGCAGGAAGAAACAATACAGAAACGTTTAGTGTCGGCAGGAGTATGTAGCAATCGATGTAGAACTGGACAGATTAGCAGATGCCAGACAGCAGGAAGAAACAATACAGAAACGTTTAGTGTCGGCAGGAGTATGTAGCAATCGATGTAGAACTGGACAGATTAGCAGATGCCAGACAGCAGGAAGAAACAATACAGAAACGTTTAGTGTCGGCAGGAGTATGTAGCAATCGATGTAGAACTGGACAGATTAGCAGATGCCAGACAGCAGGAAGAAACAATACAGAAACGTTTAGTGTCGGCAGGAGTATGTAGCAATCGATGTAGAACTGGACAGATTAGCAGATGCCAGACAGCAGGAAGAAACAATACAGAAACGTTTAGTGTCGGCAGGAGTATGTAGCAATCGATGTAGAACTGGACAGATTAGCAGATGCCAGACAGCAGGAAGAAACAATACAGAAACGTTTAGTGTCGGCAGGAGTATGTAGCAATCGATGTAGAACTGGACAGATTAGCAGATGCCAGACAGCAGGAAGAAACAATACAGAAACGTTTAGTGTCGGCAGGAGTATGTAGCAATCGATGTAGAACTGGACAGATTAGCAGATGCCAGACAGCAGGAAGAAACAATACAGGAACGTTTAGTGTCGGCAGGAGTATGTAGCAATCGATGTAGAACTGGACAGATTAGCAGATGCCAGACAGCAGGAAGAAACAATACAGAAACGTTTAGTGTCGGCAGGAGTATGTAGCAATCGATGTAGAACTGGACAGATTAGCAGATGCCAGACAGCAGGAAGAAACAATACAGAAACGTTTAGTGTCGGCAGGAGTATGTAGCAATCGATGTAGAACTGGACAGATTAGCAGATGCCAGACAGCAGGAAGAAACAATACAGAAACGTTTAGTGTCGGCAGGAGTATGTAGCAATCGATGTAGAACTGGACAGATTAGCAGATGCCAGACAGCAGGAAGAAACAATACAGAAACGTTTAGTGTCGGCAGGAGTATGTAGCAATCGATGTAGAACTGGACAGATTAGCAGATGCCAGACAGCAGGAAGAAACAATACAGAAACGTTTAGTGTCGGCAGGAGTATGTAGCAATCGATGTAGAACTGGACAGATTAGCAGATGCCAGACAGCAGGAAGAAACAATACAGAAACGTTTAGTGTCGGCAGGAGTATGTAGCAATCGATGTAGAACTGGACAGATTAGCAGATGCCAGACAGCAGGAAGAAACAATACAGAAACGTTTAGTGTCGGCAGGAGTATGTAGCAATCGATGTAGAACTGGACAGATTAGCAGATGCCAGACAGCAGGAAGAAACAATACAGAAACGTTTAGTGTCGGCAGGAGTATGTAGCAATCGATGTAGAACTGGACAGATTAGCAGATGCCAGACAGCAGGAAGAAACAATACAGAAACATTTAGTGTCGGCAGGAGTATGTAGCAATCGATGTAGAACTGGACAGATTAGCAGATGCCAGACAGCAGGAAGAAACAATACAGAAACGTTTAGTGTCGGCAGGAGTATGTAGCAATCGATGTAGAACTGGACAGATTAGCAGATGCCAGACAGCAGGAAGAAACAATACAGAAACGTTTAGTGTCGGCAGGAGTATGTAGCAATCGATGTAGAACTGGACAGATTAGCAGATGCCAGACAGCAGGAAGAAACAATACAGAAACGTTTAGTGTCGGCAGGAGTATGTAGCAATCGATGTAGAACTGGACAGATTAGCAGATGCCAGACAGCAGGAAGAAACAATACAGAAACGTTTAGTGTCGGCAGGAGTATGTAGCAATCGATGTAGAACTGGACAGATTAGCAGATGCCAGACAGCAGGAAGAAACAATACAGAAACGTTTAGTGTCGGCAGGAGTTTGTAGCAATCGATGTAGAACTGGACAGATTAGCAGATGCCAGACAGCAGGAAGAAACAATACAGAAACGTTTATTGTCGGCAGGAGTTTGTAGCAATCGATGTAGAACTGGACAGATTAGCAGATGCCAGACAGCAGGAAGAAACAATACAGAAACGTTTATTGTCGGCAGGAGTTTGTAGCAATCGATGTAGAACTGGACAGATTAGCAGATGCCAGACAGCAGGAAGAAACAATACAGGAACGTTTATTGTCGGCAGGAGTTTGTAGCAATCGATGTAGAACTGGACAGATTAGCAGATGCCAGACAGCAGGAAGAAACAATACAGAAACGTTTATTGTCGGCAGGAGTATGTAGCAATCGATGTAGAACTGGACAGATTAGCAGATGCCAGACAGCAGGAAGAAACAATACAGAAACGTTTATTGTCGGCAGGAGTATGTAGCAATCGATGTAGAACTGGACAGATTAGCAGATGCCAGACAGCAGGAAGAAACAATACAGAAACGTTTATTGTCGGCAGGAGTATGTAGCAATCGATGTAGAACTGGACAGATTAGCAGATGCCAGACAGCAGGAAGAAACAATACAGAAACGTTTATTGTCGGCAGGAGTATGTAGCAATCGATGTAGAACTGGACAGATTAGCAGATGCCAGACAGCAAGAAGAACGGACAAGATCGGTTTGGGTAATTGTCATGATCAGGGAAGGCTGCTCGTACAGTTCAGAAACAGCAGGAAGGCTGATAAACGTCCTCCGTGCGGTTTATGGTGAGGGCTTGACTCCATTAGCGTAAAACTATGGTCAGGTCAGATACAGGGTGTGCTTTGGGCAGATACGCAGAAGTTGTAATTTCTACATTTTTGTATAAATTGGCGGGCCAAAAATTGTACGTTTTGCATACTCATATCCACAAACACAGCCTTTAATAGAGAAACGGATTCGCGCTTTACAGCAAACTATGTCACATTTATGATGCAAGTTTTGAATACGTAGTCATCCTGTTAGTCAAAAATGTACTGTCAACGTTTGTTCAGAGAGGTCTATCGCTAGATCTTACTGCCACTTTGTTTTCTGTGCTCGCCAAGCGGTGGTGTTGAAGTGCTTGCCGTCAAGCGGTGGTGTTGAAGTGCTTGCCGTCAAGCGGTGGTGTTGAAGTGCTTGCCGTCAAGCGGTGGTGTTGAAGTGCTTGTCGTCAAGCGGTGGTGTTGAAGTGCTTGCCGTCAAGCGGTGGTGTTGAAGTGCTTGCCGTCAAGCGGTGGTGTTGAAGTGCTTGCCGTCAAGCGGTGGTGTTGAAGTGCTTGCCGTCAAGCGGTGGTGTTGAAGTGCTTGCCGTCAAGCGGTGGTGTTGAAGTGCTTGCCGTTAAGTGGTGGTGTTGAAGTGCTTGCCGTCAAGCGGTGGTGTTGAAGTGCTTGCCGTCAAGCGGTGGTGTTGAAGTGCTTGCCGTCAAGCGGTGGTGTTGAAGTGCTTGCCGTCAAGCGGTGGTGTTGAAGTGCTTGCCGTCAAGCGGTGGTGTTGAAGTGCTTGCCGTCAAGCGGTGGTGTTGAAGTGCTTGCCGTTAAGTGGTGGTGTTGAAGTGCTTGCCGTCAAGCGGTGGTGTTGAAGTGCTTGTCGTCAAGCGGTGGTGTTGAAGTGCTTGCCGTCAAGCGGTGGTGTTGACCTTTCATCTATATATTTCCTTCCTTCCTCACCCATCCTGACGCTTTTATCTTGCTGTTGCATGTATTCATTATTCCTTTGCCCTTTTTTGGCGTTTGTCCCACACATTATATTTACTAGTACTGCTGCTGCTGCTATACATCCACTATTGCCACTGCTGCTACTGTTGCCTCTTCTTTTCTTTCCCCGGCCGTTCCTCTTCCTGTTACTGCTACTAATATTACCGTTGTGAGGACAGCGACAACGGCAACGCCTCTTTAAATCGGTTGATGCACAACCTTGTTATTATTGTTTCCTATCGCAGAATGTCTGACGGAACGTACGGTAATGAGTGTAGCCAGAAGTGTGGTAGCTGTGCTCAGCTGAGTGAGTGTCGTCACGACAAAGGTCAATGCTCGGGACAGTGGGCTAGCGGTTTTACTGGATCCCACTGTACGTGTGGGTGGATGAGAGAGAGAGCGAGTGTGTGTGTGTGTGTGTGTGTGTGTGTGTGTGTGTGTGTGTGTGTGTGTGCGTGTGTGGGTGTGTGGGTGTGGTGTACGAGTAGGTGGTTATGCATGGTGTGTATGTGTGTATGTGTCTAAGAGAGAGAGAGAGAGAGAGAGAGAGAGAGAGAGAGAGAGAGAGAGAGAGAGAGAGTCTGTGAACGAGTAATTGTACACGTATATATATATATATATATATATATAATGCTGGATTGCCTCACTTCAAAAAAAAAAAAATATATATGTGTGTGTGTGTGTGTGTGTGTGTGTGTGTGTGTGTGTGTGTGTGGGTGGGTGTTTGTGTGTGATTATATCATTGGAAGTTAGATGGAAAGGGGAGGATATCTTATTTTGAATGTCTGATATCTAGAAAGATTTTCTACCTTTAATTTTTAATGTCAAACTATTACAATCATCCTACTGTAACATGTTTGAGAATCTCTCGAACACCAAGAGTTAGGCATCGCAAAAATGCACCTCTTATTTTTTTTAAGGAGGAAATCATTTTTTGCAAGTGCATAATGTTACAAAATACGTTTCACCGGTAATTTGTTCCCATGATTGGCGGCCAGGTCATTCCGCTTTTGCTCGTGCTTCAGTTTTCAGCTGCATTGCCTCACTTCCAAAACCTTTCCAACGTGGTTTTTACCATTAAGTTCAGCTGTATTGCCTCACTTCAAAAACCTTTGCAACGGGGTTTTTAACCATTAAGTTCAGCGCACTTGCCTCACTTCAAAAACCTTTCCAACGGTTTTTTTTAAACCATTTACCATTAAGTTCAGCTGTACTTGCCTCACTTCAAAACCACCATTTCCATTACGAGGTTTTTTACCATTAAGTTCAGCGCACTTGCCTCACTTCAAAAACCTTTCCAATGAATTTTTTGCCATTAAGTTCAGCAGCACTTGCCTCACTTCAAAAGCCTCTCCAACTGGTTTGTACCATTAAGTTCAGCTGTACTTGCCTCACTTCAAAAACCTTTGTAACGGGGTTTTCTTACCATGAAGTTTAGCTGCACTTGCCTCACTTCAAAAACGTTTCCAAAGGGTTTTTACCATTAAGTTCAGCTGCACTTCCCTCACTTCAAAAACCTTTCCAACGGGGTTTTTACAATTAAGTTCAGCTGCACTTGTCTCATTTCAAAAGCCTTTCCAACGAGGTTTTTTACCATAAGAATGGTTCACTCTGATACGTGATAATCTCTTAACGGTTTCAACAAGAGAATACAGACTGAGCTGCAACGCTGCCAGACATGTGGAACAAACCACAATAATACAGAAGCCCCGCGTGTCAAGCCTGAAACCTTCCACAATGAAGAACATGTGGAACAAACCACAATAATACAGAAGCCCCGCGTGTCAAGCCTGAAACCTTCACAATGAAGAACAGCGACTTTGCTGAGCTTGGACGGCGTGGTTGCTTTGCAAGGGAGTGGGAATATGAAAGGAGGTTCTCTTTCTTGGCACTGCGATAAGTCCAAGTTGAAAGTCAAAGAAGAGCATTCGTGCAATAGTTACATCTGGTCGCCTTTTAGTGTGTTTTGTATGCACTCTAGATCCCCATGGGATATTTATGGAATAAAGTTTTCATTCTTGAGTCAGGGTTTTCATTAACAACGCGTTCCAACATTTGCTCACCCGTTTATCTGCACAATGATCTGTCTGTCCAGCCACTCATCCGTTCAGCTGTGTTATCTACACAATGATCTGTCTGTCCAGCCACTCATCTATTCAGCTGTGTTATCTACACAATGATCTGTCTGTCCAGCCACTCATCCGTTCAGCTGTTTATCTACACAATGATCTGTCTGTCCAGCCACTCATCCATTCAGCTGTTTATCTACACAGCGATCTGTCTGTCCAGCCACTCATCCATTCAGCTGTTTAGTGCAAGCAACTGTAGAGCTATTCATCATCTTTCTCTCGGTGTGTCCACAGTGGAAAAGGGCGATAACGCAGGTGTAATCGCGGGACCGGTGGTTGCAGTGTTGATTGTCGTTCTCATAGCTGTCATCGTTGTCATCTTCGTAGTGAGGTGAGTCATTCCAACATCTGGACTTATCTGCATCCCCCCCCCCTCCTTATTTCCTTTTGTATGTCTCTGTGTTTTGCTGTTCCGGTTTTTCTCACTCCATTTCTTGTCTGTCTCACACTATCTCCCTCCCTCTTTCTATGTTCAGCCTGTTCCGCCACACTTGTTCCCTCCAATTCCACAAAAACTGTCACGTATCCCTTTCCCATTCCCTCTGTCTTTCTGTCTTCTCCTGTCTCTCTTTCTCTCATCCTCTGATTCTCTCTCCTGTGCGTTATGTGTTCTGTTGACCAGGGACCAGTTTGCCTCCACCTTATAGATTACAAAATCGTCGCAGCACTCTCCAAATGTGTAAACAGTACTCTTGTCTTATCTCGGAGACGTCTTGGGTACGACTCTGGGACCATGCCAAAACTTTCCTCTGTGCCATTCAGATTCTGTTCAACGTCTACCTGGAAAACATAACGCAGGAAACAGTTCTGGATTTCAGCACATGCGTATCCATTAGAAGGCAGACTCAGTGCAATCTGTAGGTTTTTCTGTTTAACAACGTCGACATACTGGGAGGCAGTGAATCCAAACTCCAGACAATCGTCACCATCTGGAGAATGCATCAGACACGGACACAATGGCTGTGAGCTCAGAGAAAAGAGGAACCGAAATAATTCCAACAACATTCAGCCGTCAACATTACGCTGAAGGGAAATACAGTCCCCTTGGAGTATCATGGGCCCATTGAAAGAATTCTTTGTTTTCTACGTACGCAGGCTGATACTTCTGCGGACACTCCCTGTACAGACAGGCAAGGATCAGTCCCATCTACCCAACAAAGGAAGAGGAGTTTTGTGTGTATGACCGTTTTTATCCCGCCAATAACGCAGCCATACTCCAGCTTCGGAGAAGGTGCGTGCTATATGTAACGTGTCATTCATACCAATGGCCAAACTGGCCTCTCTTCCGAAAGTTGGTGATGGGATTTTACGTGTGTGCAAGATGCTATGCGTTCATACACGGAACCCCGGCTTATAATCTCATTCGAAGGACTGTACGGGAAATGGAGTCAGAACCAGTGTTATCTCCGAGGGAAAAATCCCCCTTTACTGAATTGGCCCGGCTGAGATTCGAACCCGCAAACCTAGGATCACCAAAATAATGAGTCCAGCGCTCCACCACTGAGCTATTCTGGCCCCCATTCAAAGAAATAACAGTAGTTCAAGAGACGAGGTTGTTGTTGCGGTATGTTCTACAGGAAAATGTAGAACTGCCTTGTATCTATGTGTTGGTATGTACTTCAGAGAATGTAGAACTGCCGGAACGTATCTATGTTGTTGGTATGTAGTACAGGGAATATAGAACTGCCGGAACGTGTCCATGTTTGTTTTGTTGGTGTGTAGCACAGGGCAATGTAGAACTGCGGAACGTATCTATGTTGTTGGTATGTACTACAGGGAATATAGAACTGCCGGAACGTATCTTGTGTGTATGTTCTATAGGGAATATAGAACTGCCGAACGTATCTATGTTGTTGTATGTACTACAGGGGAATATAGAACTGCCGGAACGTATCTATGTTGTTGGTATGTTCTATAGGGAATATAGAACTGCCGGAACGTATCTATGTTGTTGGTATGTACTACAGGGGAATATAGAACTGCCGGAACGTATCTATGTTGTTGGTATGTTCTATAGGGGAATATAGAACTGCCGGAACGTATCTATGTTGTTGGTATGTACTACAGGGGAATATAGAACTGCCGGAACGTATCTATGTTGTTGGTATGACCACAGGAAATGAGAACTGCGAACGTATCTATGTTGTTGGTATGTGCTACAGGAGACGCCGTCAGCGGGCCAAGTCCAATGCTTTGCCAAATGAATCAGCAGAGTGTGCAACAACACAAGCGGCGGGGCTGTACGGACACCGCCTGCAAGCTCTGGCTCCGCGTTGCTGACGTTTGATGCCATCAGCAGCAGAAATGGTACAGGTCCAGATGATAGTAACATAATGTAGACTATCTGTCTATCTTTTATCTGTGATACAGCACCCGAGATGATGTTAACATAATATAGACTATCTGTTTATCTTTTATCTGTGATACAGCTGCTAGGTGCAGGCTACGGCAGAGATGTGTATAAACCCTTTCACCTGTGTATCATTTTCCATGCATGTATACAAGAAGCGCGCGCGCACCACACACACACACACACACACACACACACACACACACACACACACACACACACTATATCCCCCACACACACACACCACACACACACACACACACACACACACACACACACACACACACACACACACACACCGCACACACACACACACACACTTCTGTTGCATGCACACCATAACAGACTTGTAGTGCAAAGACAATGTATATGACAGAGCCAAATGGGAGAAAGAGGATGGGGAGTGGGAGATACGGGTGATGATTCTTTATGGTTGATGATGTTTTAATCAGTGTGAGTCAGATAATAAGAAAAACTGTGAATTGTTTAACATATATATTGCGATGTCGTGTAGCATCTTTGCAAAGCTCAATGAATAATGTTTTCCTCGTTTGTTTTTTTTTTCTTCTTTCTTTTTTACTGTTGAATAAGTGATAAATGACTGGTGTACTTTGAGTTGAGGTAACCCAACACTGTTAAAAGACTGAACTTTAGGTTTATTTCATAGCCTTTACATGACAAAACTGGGTCTCCTAAACAAGTAGTTTATTATTTAATGTCATTTTAGATCGTCGATGCTGAATCGTTTTGAATGATGTCCAGAAAGAAACTAATAGTGCGTCCTGTTTATCTCCAGACAAAAAGGATGGGAGACCACAATCCCAGGGGAAACCCTCCGTCAGCGCCAAACCACACCCAGCCGGGGCGGACATCTACCAGAATGTTTCCCTCGCCGACCAGAACTGGGTACTTAAAGCCGCCATTGCTTCGCCTAAGCAAGCCAGTGACAAGAGCGGAAGTGGCAACAGTGGGAAGGGTCCACCAGGACAGACAGCCCGGCCCCCACCTGGTGCAGACACCTCGCGGCTTCCCGGCAGGGAGCCCCTGACTGACGATGAAGAGCTGGACTCCATGTGGAGCGGAGAACCAGCCTACGCCAACGATCCATCCTACGTCAACTTTCAGCCAGCCAAATACCGTCTGGACCAGCTGCACGAGACGATCCTGGACAGTCTGCGGGATGGCCGGCCTGATAGGGAGTTTGGGGTGAGATGGCTTCTTTTCATAAGACACTGCAGAATGGCAGGACTGATAGGGAGTTTGGGGTGAGATGGTTTCTTTTCATAAGACAATGCAGAATGGCAGGACTGATAGGGAGTTTGGGGTGAGATGGCTTCTTTTCATAAGACACTGCAGAATGGCAGGACTGATAGGGAGTTTGGGGTGAGATGGCTTCTTTTCATAAGACACTGCAGAATGGCAGGACTGATAGGGAGTTTGGGGTGAGATGGCTTCTTTTCATAAGACACTGCAGAATGGCAGGACTGATAGGGAGTTTGGGGTGAGATGGTTTCTTTTCATAAGACACTGCGGGATGGCCGGACTGATAGGGAGTTTGAGGTGAGATGCTTTCTTTTCATCATAAAACACTGGGATGGCAGACTGATGCGGACTTTGAGGTAAGATGGTTTCTTTTCGTAAAACACTTGGATGGCAGACTGATAGGGAGTTTGAGGTAAGATGGTTTCTTTTCATAAGACTCTGCGGGATGACAGACTGATGGGGAGTTTGGGGTAAGATGGTTTCTTTTCATAAGACACTGCGGAATGGCAGACTGATGCAGAGTTTGAGGTAAGATGGTTTCTTTTCATAAAACACTGAGGAATGTCAGGACTGATACGGAGTTTGAGGTAAAATGGTTTCTTTTCGTCATAAAACACGTGGAATGACGCATTGAGCAGTGGAGTTTTAATCAGTGAAGTTTGTGTTTCTAAACCTTTTTTATTCTTTTTTTTTTTGTTTCAAGTTGTTTCCAAAAGCAATTCAATTGTTACATACTACAAACCATGAACCCTTTCTCATATGCTGTGAAATGAATGAAATTGTCATCGACAGTTTTTTTTCCTGTAAATTATATGATTCCAAGGCTATTCCTCACATCTTTCTATCTCCTCTGCAGGTATTGGAGAACTGGTAGAACTATGGAAATCGCTTGTTCCTAATGTCGAATGATACACAGTGAACGCGATGAAGAAAGACGCATATGGCTGCTTTCAAACCCAGTGATACGCAAGGTCTTTTATCACTTGCCTGGGAGACATCCAGCATATTACATAGTCAAAATTCACATACTGTTATGTGTTAATATGTTTGTTGCCTAGCATAATCATTTGTTTCAGGTTTTAAGTATGAGATGTTTTGTAGCCACGGGTATGTGTCTGTTTCGTTCGGACTTTGAACTGAACAAAGTAAAGCTATAATCAGTTATGAATCAGACTGTTAGTCATCAGCATCAGTTATGAATCACACTGTGAGTCATCAGCATCAGTTATGAATCACACTGTGAGTCATCAGCATCAGTTATGAATCACACTGTGAATCATCAGCATCAGTTATGAATCACTGTGAGTCATCAGCATCAGTTATGAATCACACTGTGAGTCATCAGCATCAGTTATGAATCACACTGTGAGTCATCAGCATCAGTTATGAATCACACTGTGAATCATCAGCATCAGTTATGAATCACACTGTGAGTCATCAGCATCAGTTATGAATCACACTGTGAATCATCAGCATCAGTTATGAATCACACTGTGAATCATCAGCATCAGTTATGAATCACACTGTTGGTCATCAGCATCAGTTATTCATGAATCACACTGTTGGTCATCAGCATCAGTTATGAATCACTGTTAGTCATCAGCATCAGTTATGAATCACTGTTAGTCATCAGCATCAGTTATATCATGATCATCACTGTTAGATCATTAGCACAGCATCAGTTATGAATCACTGTTAGTCATCAGCATCAGTTATGAATCACTGTTAGTCATCAGCATCAGTTATGAATCACTGTTAGTCATCAGCATCAGTTATGAATCACACTGTGAGTCATCAGCATCAGTTATGAATCACTGTTAGTCATCAGCATCAGTTATGAATCACTGTGAGTCATCAGCATCAGTTATGAATCACACTGTGAGTCATCAGCATCAGTTATGAATCACACTGTTAGTCATCAGCATCAGTTATGAATCACGCTGTTAGTCATCAGCATCAGTTATGAATCACGCTGTTAGTCATCAGCATCAGCCAGTTTGTTGTACTCCGGTGTTTGTTGTAGTCAGGTTTTTTTGCAAAGTGTGGTTTTTTCGCTTTTATTTCAAAAGTTTGTGTTCAGATCAAAAATAAGAATTCTGAACACAGTTGCTGTTACCATCTGTCGTGAATCATTTTGTAAATACATTGATCAGTGTGCTGTATTATGTATTTATTCTCATTGGACTTAGGTTCTCTGTTCATGTTTGTGTAAATGACGTGCATCCAAATCAAGATCCTTCTGAACAGAAATCCTGTGTCATGTTAACCCATATCTTGTCGGACTTCTAGACAATTGTTCACATTTTAGTCATGCCCAGATACATTTTTTAAACCAACTGGGTTTGTATTGTATCGGCCTAAGTTTCTTTGTTTTCGTTTTATGTTTATCTTTGCAAATTCCAGTGCTTTTATATACGTTTAGAATTATTCATCCTTGAAGTACAGTCACATTCTTGCTTACATAACGTGTTGTAGCTGCTGGTTGGCCTCAAGGATTTCCCGTTGACCAACGGACAGAGGCAAGAGAACTACTACAAGAATCGTTTCAAGAGAATTGTGCCTTGTAAGTGTACTGATTTTGTTTACTCTCTGTAGTGCTCCAACCATTGGCTCTTGTTTGCCTGCCTGTCTTTGTCTGTGTGTTATGCTCATCTCCATGTTTGCCTGTCTGTCTTTGTGTCTGTGTGTTATGCTCATCTCCATGTTTGCCTGTCTGTCTTTGTCTGTGTGTTATGCTCATCTCCATGTTTGCCTGTCTGTCTTTGTCTGTGTGTTATGCTCATCTCCATGTTTGCCTGTCTGTCTTTGTCTGTGTGTTATGCTCATCTCCATGTTTGCCTGTCTGTCTTTGTTTGTCTGTGTGTTATGCTCATCTCCATGTTTGCCTGTCTGTCTTTGTCTGTGTGTTATGCCCATCTCCATGTTTGCCTGTCTGTCTTTGTGTGTGTGTGTTATGCTCATCTCCATGTTTGCCTGTCTGTCTTTGTGTGTCTGTGTGTTATGCCCATCTCCATGTTTGCCTGTCTGTCTTTGTCTGTGTGTTATGCCCATCTCCATGTATTGATCAGGCTGATAAACAGATGCTGTGGTTTGGTCTGTTGTGAAGAAATATTGAGTTGTGAAGAAATATTGAGCGCAGAGAAATCTTCGTTATTTTACCTTTATTGGCAACTACATAGTTATAGTTTTCATTGCAACTCAGTATATGTCTCGTGTAAGCCCATAGTGTACTCTCCTTCTTTGTTTCTCCCTTCTTTCGTTCTGCCTGTCTTTCTGTCTGTCTGTCTGTCTCTCTCTTTCAAGAGTCACCGCTACCTCCCAAACACTTATTGACCATATATATACTTCTTCAGTTAACACCATGATAGAAATATGCTCACCGACGTTCGGTTGTAGCGACCATTCTCCAGTGTGTTTTACGTGGTCCAAGCGAGGAGTTAAAGTTCAAAAAAATTTCCACAAGATAATTACCTACAGAAACTTTTCAAAATTTGACAATGACTCCTTTCAGCGGGATTTAATGAACTCATTCCTTTCCACGGTCTATCAATTCACAGACCCCGACGAGGCTTTAGAAGTCTGGTATCATAGTTTCCTTAATGTGTATAATAAGCATGCCCCATTTAAAACAATGCGTGTTGGTAACAATCTTAAAAAAACCCTGGATAACTAAAGATATAGACACTGCTACCGACTTAAGAGAGTCGCTTTTAGTGTCAGGGAGTCGAGATTCCTATAAAAAGCAAAGAAACTTAGTCAATTACCTAAAACGATCGTCAAAGAAAAAGTATTTTCAAAATCTTATTTCTTCCAAAGCAGATAACAGATCTATTTGGAAAGCGATAAACGAGCTTACCAATAAAAATGTTAAGGTCATACTACCTCGCCAAAAGATTTATCATCTGATGTCTTGAATTCACATTTTTGTGACATAGCTAACTCAACAATAAAAATAAACAGAACGTCAGAAAATAAATTGGATATTCTTCAGGACTTTTGCAATTCTAGAAATATATCCTCTCTTTCAAATATACCATTTATGGGTGTGCACGAAGTGTATAAATCTCTTAGTAACCTAAAACAAAGTAACACAAGTGGTCTTGATGGCATGATGGGAAAATCTTGAAATTGTCAGCCCCAGTAATCGCCGAAACGCTTACCTACATCTACAACCTATGCCTTGCAAAAAATTATATTCCAAAAGCTTTTAAAGTTGCTAAAGTTATACCCATCTATAAATCAGGTGACTATGCTGATCCCTCAAATTATAGACCCATCTCCATCTTGTCTATACTCTCTAAACCTTTGGAAGATCACATAAACAAACACATTCTTAATCATTTCAACTCCTTCGGTCTGTTTCATCCAAACCAGTCCGGATTCAGGGCCAACCATTCTTGCCACACAGCATTAACTAATCTTGTTGACCAGTGGCTTACTAACATAAACAATAATAAAATCACAGGTGTTCTAGTAGTAGACTTTATGAAAGCATTTGATGTCATCGACCACAGTCTTCTACTTGAGAAATTAAAGATCTATGGCCTAATTGACAACGTTTTGGAACTTCTATCTTCATTTCTCTCAGACAGGAAACAGTGCGTTTCGGTAAATAGATCAAATTCTTCCATTCTACCTGTTAAGTACGGCGTCCCTCAAGGCTCAGTCCTTGGAGCCAATACTATTTTCTATATATATAAATGATCTACCTCTGTTTTTTACAACTTTATGTGAGATGTTTGCTGATGATACCACTATCCACACCTGTCACGATAGATTAGATAGCATTTTTATCTCCTTACAAGAAAGTATCAACAAGTTATCTGAATGGTCTGAACTTAATCATATGCGACTCCACCCCCAAAAAACTAAATACTTATTAATTACTACCAGACAAAAACGTCAAAATCTTTCTTGTAGCAATCATTACCTTTGTATTAATGGCGAAAATCTCGAGGAAGTTGATCACCATAAGATCCTAGGTGTTATTATTGATAAGAATCTGTTATGGTCGAATCATATTGCGTTATTATGTAAAAATGTGTCCAGAAAGATTTACCAGCTTTCCAGAATGAAACACTTTTTAGATCAACATAGCCGTAAGTTGTTCTTTCATGCCTATGTTGAATCTTACATAAACTATGCCTCAACAATATGGGATTCCGCTAGTGATAATATTTTAAAACCTTTATTTCAGGTTTACATAGACGTGCCATTAAAGGAGTCTGATCCTCCTGAAGTCCTCCTCCCCTACTTTCTCAGAATATAAACATTTAGGAATTCTGGCCTCTAAAATGGAAGCTAATTTTACAACAAAGCTATCTTTTATGTTTAATATAATGTCCGACCGTGCCCCTATGGCTTTGAAAAATAGATTCGAAATGAAGAAGATTCGTCATGTTTACAAGATAAAAGTACCTCTTCCGAGAATAGATATGTTTAAATCAAGCTTGTTGTACTCTGTGGCTGCTTATGGAATTCTGTTATAACTTCATTCGATGTAAATACAAGCCTCCGAGTCTTTAGAAACAAATATCAAACACACCTTATGACGCAATACATGAACAGCATCTCCTGATCCTTATGGTAAGTGAATATTTACTTTTATATCCGGCCTCTCTCTCTCTCTCTCTCTCTCTCTCTCTCTCTCTCTCTCTCTCTCTCTCTCTCTGTTTGAGTAGGGTTGGTTGTGAACGGAGGGGTAGATGGGGTGAGGTGGGGTGTTTGTGACGAGGGCGAAGATGGAATTGTTTGCAGAGAACACAGGATAGAGAGGAAAGGGGAATTGCGTGCGTATCTGGAAGGCGGAAAAATGTGTGTTGTACGCCCCCTTCCGGAACAGATTCTAGGTTTTAATATTGATTTACTATCATGTTGATTTATATTTGTGATTATTATGTGTTCTGTATTTCTATCTTTCTCAGATCATGCTATTCGATAGATGTAATGTTTGACAATGCATATGTATATATGTGCGTATGGTGTTATATTTGAATTGTAATGTTATCGTTTTTAATCATGATCATTCATTACTATTGTTATTGCTATTATTATTGCTTGGAAAGGATTGTGCGACATGTGGATGTTTGGTTAATGGTTGGGGTGTGGAGGGTGGCTTTTGTGTTTGAAATGTTTCTTTTTCATTTTTGAGGGCAAGATGCAAACAAGCCTGCCATGTGCTTATTCCTTTCCCTCATTAAACAAATTTCGTTCGTTCGTTCGTTCGTTCTCTCTCTCTCTCTCTCTCTCTCTCTCTCTCTCTCTCTCTCTCTCTCTCTCTCTCTCTCTCTCTCTGTGCATCTTCTCTTCATTTCCACTACCTCATCCTCTAGCAACCCTCTTATCTTCTGTGTCGACTGCATTTGTTGTTGTTCTCTTCCTTCTTTCTTGTCGCTCCGGTCACCAGTCTAAAGCGCACTTTTTCTCACAAACACGGCTTCTTTCTTGCGCAGATTTTGGCTCTGTGCTCCAGTAAGATCATCTGTAGCGTCTGAGATAGAGTAAAACAATGAGGACAAATGAAAGCCACATAATATGAGATTGCTGGAAGGATCCCTGCGTTGCTGGTGAAATTAGCTTGCCGTCTTGTTTATGTCGTCTGGGAGTTTACTTATTTATTCATTTATAATTTCTCTCTCTCTCTCTCTCTCTCTCTCTCTCTCTCTCTCTCTCTCTCTCTCTCTCTCTCTCTCTCTCTGTCACGCGCGCACGCGCGTGTGTTTGTATATATGTGTATGAGTGTGTTTGTGTGTGTTTGTGCGCATGTGAACGCGCGTGCGTGAGCGTTTGCGTGTATGTGTGTGTGTGTGTGTGTGTGTGTGTGTGTGTGTGTGTGTGTGTGTGTGTGTGTGTGTGTGTGTGTACGCGCGCGCACGTGCACGTTCGGGCACGGTTGTTGATGCGTATGTAAGAAACATAATTTCTCTGGCCAGCCAAAAAAAAAAAAAAAAAAAAAAAAAATCTGAACGATTAGAAATCACAACCTTACCAGCCGCCGTGGCGAAGTGGTTAGCGTCGCGAACTCCCGGCTGGGAGGTCGTGGGTGCGAATCCCATCAGAGTCATGTGGGTTTTTCTGCCCCGACCGGCTCCTACCCAGAGTTAAGTTTGCTGCGGACTCAGTTGGGACCACACAGTCGAGTTTCATCCACTCAATGGATGCGTTTCTGCGAGTGTTGCTCAAATTTCCTGACCAACACTGCAGGTGCCTGTATCTCTCGGGCCTGGTTGATGCTGGGATATATTATGAAAGGAAGCGTAGAGTACAGCCCTGTCATGTAGTCTCAGACCGAAATGGGAATCCGTAGCATCATCTTCATCATCCTCATTTTCATCGATCAGCATAAAAAAGAAATGTCTCAGATTCTGTGGCCCTTCATGCCCTGCTCTCATGGTGACCTCAATTTCGATGTCCTCTCACGTCTGTGGTCTTGGTTTGGTTCCGTCGGGGTCACCGGTATCGGCGAGTCCATGGGGGCTGTCGTTGGACGGACGTGGTGGCGCCCTCCGGAGGGAGAGCTCACTCACGCCGGCTCCGCGACTAAGCAATCATCGTCGTCAGTAGGGGGCTTAGTAGGTGGTGTCCTGCGTATGTTAGATCAGAACAGGCGCCACTGAACACCACCGAAGTGACTCGGCAGCAGTGCAGTGTCTCCTCCGGTGGGTTGCCTCTTGACGACTTGACATTGACTGCTACCTGTGGATTGCCCGTGCCGGGGCTGCAGCGGGGCCGACCGGGCTGTGGCTGTGGACGGGATGTCGGAATGAGCGGCGTGGGTGCACTGCCTCTGAGGTGGCGCAGAGGTTGGGACAGCAAAAAAAAAAAAAAAAGAAAAAAAAAAAAAAAAGAAAGAAATCACAACCTTAACCGAAAGGCAACTGATTTATAAGCGATTAACTGGCGTTTTGAACCCATATTTTAATTACTATTCAGATGATAAGAATCGTGTCGTGCTGGAGAAAATGGGTGGTGACGACGCCTCAGACTACGTCAATGCCAGCATTATTAAGGTATCCTCTCTGTCTCTCTGTCTCTCTTTCTCTATCAATCTCTCTCTATCTCTCTCTTTATCTCTCTGTCTGCCTGTCTGTCTGTCTTCTGTCTGTCTGTCTGTCTGTCTGTCTTTCTCTCTCTCTCTCTCTCTTTATCTCTCTCTGTCTCTCTCTCTTTCTCTCTCTCTCTCTCTCTGTATCTCTCTCTGTATCTCTGTCTGTCTGTGTCTCTCTGTCTGTGTCTCTCTTTCTCTCTCTCTCTGTATCTCTGTCTGTCTGTCTGTCTGTCTGTCTGTCTGTCTGTCTCTCTCTCTCTCTCTCTCTCTTTATCTCTCTCTGTCTCTCTCTCTTTCTCTCTCTCTCTCTCTGTATCTCTCTCTGTATCTCTGTCTGTCTGTGTCTCTCTGTCTGTGTCTCTCTTTCTCTCTCTCTCTCTGTATCTCTGTCTGTCTGTCTGTCTGTCTGTCTGTCTGTCTGTCTCTCTCTCTCTCTCTCTCTCTCCTCTTCTCTCCTCTCTTTCTCTCTCGCTCTTGAGCTGCTTTTCTGCTAGTAAATGAGAATGAAGGAGTTGTAAAGAACACATGCATATACTTCTACAAGGCCCTTCAAGAGGCACACAATTTGTCTAAGTTGAATAAACGCCGTTCTGTTGTCAACACACTTTAATGGTGTGACGTCAAAGGGAAACGCCGTTCTGTTGTCAACACACTGTAATGGTGTGACGTCAAAGGGAAACGCCGTTCTGTTGTCAACACACATAATGGTTGTGGACGTCAAAGGGAAACGTCGTTCTGTTGTCAACACACATTAATGGTGTGACGTCAAAGGGAAACGCCGTTCTGTTGTCAACACACATTAATGGTGTGACGTCAAAGGGAAACGTCGTTCTGTTGTCAACACACATTAATGGTGTGACGTCAAAGGGAAACGTCGTTCTGTTGTCAACACACATTAATGGTGTGACGTCAAAGGGAAACGCCGTTCTGATGTCAACACACTTTAATGGTGTGACGTCAAAGGGAAACGTCGTTCTGTTGTCAACACACTTTAATGGTGTGACGTCAAAGGGAAACGCCGTTCTGTTGTCAACACTGTAATGGTGTGACGTCAAAGGGAAACGTCGTTCTGTTGTCAACACACTTTAATGGTGTGACGTCAAAGGGAAACGTCGTTCTGTTGTCAACACACTTTAATGGTGTGACGTCAAAGGGAAACGCCGTTCTGATGTCAACACACATTAATGGTGTGACGTCAAAGGGAAACGCCGTTCTGTTGTCAACACTGTAATGGTGTGACGTCAAAGGGAAACGCCGTTCTGTTGTCAACACTGTAATGGTGTGACGTCAAAGGGAAACGTCGTTCTGTTGTCAACACACATTAATGGTGTGACGTCAAAGGGAAACGCCGTTCTGTTGTCAACACACTTTAATGGTGTGACGTCAAAGGGAAACGTCGTTCTGTTGTCAACACACTTTAATGGTGTGACGTCAAAGGGAAACGCCGTTCTGTTGTCAACACACTTTAATGGTGTGACGTCAAAGGGAAACGCCGTTCTGTTGTCAACACACTTTAATGGTGTGACGTCAAAGGGAAACGTCGTTCTGTTGTCAACACACTTTAATGATGTGACGTCAAAGGGAAACGTCGTTCTGTTGTCAACACACATTAATGGTGTGACGTCAAAGGGAAACACCGTTCTGTTGTCAACACACTTTAATGGTGTGACGTCAAAGGGAAACGCCGTTCTGTTGTCAACACACTCTAATGGTGTGACGTCAAAGGGAAACGTCGTTCTGTTGTCAACACACTTTAATGGTGTGACGTCAAAGGGAAACACCGTTCTGTTGTCAACACACTTTAATGGTGTGACGTCAAAGGGAAACGCCGTTCTGTTGTCAACACACTGTAATGATGTGACGTCAAAGGGAAACGCCGTTCTGTTGTCAACACACTGTAATGATGTGACGTCAAAGGGAAACGCCGTTCTGTTGTCAACACTGTAATGGTGTGACGTCAAAGGGAAACGTCGTTCTGTTGTCAACACACTTTAATGGTGTGACGTCAAAGGGAAACGCCGTTCTGATGTCAACACACTTTAATGGTGTGACGTCAAAGGGAAACGTCGTTCTGTTGTCAACACACATTAATGATGTGACGTCAAAGGGAAACGTCGTTCTGTTGTCAACACACTTTAATGGTGTGACGTCAAAGGGAAACGCCGTTCTGATGTCAACACACTTTAATGGTGTGACGTCAAAGGGAAACGCCGTTCTGTTGTCAACACACATTAATGATGTGACGTCAAAGGGAAACGTCGTTCTGTTGTCAACACACTTTAATGGTGTGACGTCAAAGGGAAACGCCGTTCTGTTGTCAACACACATTAATGATGTGACGTCAAAGGGAAACGTCGTTCTGTTGTCAACACACATTAATGATGTGACGTCAAAGGGAAACGTCGTTCTGTTGTCAACACACTTTAATGGTGTGACGTCAAAGGGAAACGCCGTTCTGTTGTCAACACACATTAATGATGTGACGTCAAAGGGAAACGTCGTTCTGTTGTCAACACACATTAATGATGTGACGTCAAAGGGAAACGCCGTTCTGATGTCAACACACTTTAATGGTGTGACGTCAAAGGGAAACGCCGTTCTGTTGTCAACACTGTAATGGTGTGACGTCAAAGGGAAACGCCGTTCTGTTGTCAACACTGTAATGGTGTGACGTCAAAGGGAAACGCCGTTCTGTTGTCAACACTGTAATGGTGTGACGTCAAAGGGAAACACCGTTCTGATGTCAACACACTTTAATGGTGTGACGTCAAAGGGAAACGCCGTTCTGTTCTCAACACTGTAATGTAATGTAATGTAATGTAATGTAATGTAATGTAAAAGGATATTTATAGAGCGCTTTACCTCGCAAGAGCCCAAAGGGCATATTACAGAAAAAACATGATAAAATTCTAATTCTAATTCAAAGAGCGCACGCACGCACGCACGCACACACACACACACACACACACACACACACACACACCACACACCACACACACACACACACACACACACACACACACACACACACACACACACACGCACACACACACACACCGCCGGGGAAAAAAAAAAAAGAAAACTCTCACACACGGACACAGGAGCACGTTCAACACCAGCGAATACGTGCACAGTGGTAAGTGGATATCGTTAATCAGTCCGAGGGAAAAGATATGTCTTTAGGGAGGTTTTAAAAGTCTCTAAAGAGTCCGTGTTACGCAAAGAAGAAGGGAGACTATTCCACAGACCAGGTGCCTGGTAAGAGAAAGATCCAAAGACTTCAAAGGGAATGATGTGACGTCAAAGGGAAACGCCGTTCTGTTGTCAACACTGTAATGGTGTGACGTCAAAGGGAAACGCCGTTCTGTTGTCAACACTGTAATGGTGTGACGGCAAAGGGAAACGTCGTTCTGTTGTCAACACACATTAATGGTGTGACGTCAAAGGGAAACGTCGTTCTGTTGTCAACACACTTTAATGGTGTGACGTCAAAGGGAAACGCCGTTCTGTTGTCAACACACATTAATGGTGTGACGTCAAAGGGAAACACCGTTCTGTTGTCAACACACATTAATGGTGTGACGTCAAAGGGAAACGCCGTTCTGTTGTCAACACACTTTAATGGTGTGACGTCAAAGGGAAACGCCGTTCTGTTGTCAACACACTTTAATGATGTGACGTCAAAGGGAAACGCCGTTCTGTTGTCAACACACTGTAATGATGTGACGTCAAAGGGAAACGTCGTTCTGTTGTCAACACACTTTAATGGTGTGACGTCAAAGGGAAACGCCGTTCTGTTGTCAACACTTTAATGGTGTGACGTCAAAGGGAAACGCCGTTCTGTTGTCAACACACATTAATGGTGTGACGTCAAAGGGAAACGCCGTTCTGTTGTCAACACACTTTAATGGTGTGACGTCAAAGGGAAACGCCGTTCTGTTGTCAACACACTTTAATGGTGTGACGTCAAAGGGAAACGCCGTTCTGTTGTCAACACACTGTAATGATGTGACGTCAAAGGGAAACGCCGTTCTGTTGTCAACACACTGTAATGGTGTGACGTCAAAGGGAAACGCCGTTCTGTTGTCAACACGCTGTAATGGTGTGACGTCAAAGGGAAACGCCGTTCTGTTGTCAACACACTTTAATGGTTTCACGTCCCCACTCTTTTTTAACACATTTACGACAAGACCTGTTCAATACCAGACTGAGGACTATGATTCTGTAGTCTGCGAACTTGATAGAGTACACCCCTCAACCCCCCTTCTCTTTGGAATCAGTGGAAGCAGCCGCACGTCACTCTATGGAGAGTCTCCTGTACCTGGAACACATTCAAGGCACAGAGGGAGTTAAAGCACCTGGGTAGGCACGCAGACGTAGACTGAAACTAAAACAAGGATTTTTTTTTTTTTTCAGATTGACCTTATGATGAACTGATAACATGCACCCAGACACATGCACAGATGTACGTGCACATGCGTGCGCGCGTGCATACACACGCACATACACACACACGCGTGCGCGCTCGCGCGCACACACACACACACACACACACACACACACACACACACACACACACACACACACACACACACACGGGGGAGGGGGGGGGGAGAAGAGAGAGAAGCCGCTTTCTGCTTTAATTACTTTCAATGTATTGCCTTAATTTTAGATGCAATAATAGCAAATATAGGTTATCTTCAGGAACTAAGAGTTCAGAGAGTGCATTATTTCTAATCATGTATTGCTTTCGTGTTTTATTTTTAGTGCACTATGTATACGTTGGCAAGATAAAAAGATATATATATATCTTCCTCCCCATTGGAGACTGTCTCCCTCTTGGAGACTATAAGCTTGCAGAAGGCTCATTTTGAGAAGCATTTATTTTATTTTTCCCCATTCACCCACTCAAGCACATACTGTTAGTTAGGCAGAATCATCTACCACTGCTGATATGAATGCTTATCTCCCCCTATTTCTTCAATCTAAGACATAAGAGCAAGCTTTGTTTATAATTGAATATTTCTTGCAGTCATTGCAACACCAAGCTGCTCTGTAAGTTGCTCGAATGGTGCTCGGTACTTATCCTTGGAATTTATTAGTTTACTGTATGTATATATATATATATATATATATATATTATATATATCTTTGATTCGATACATTATAACATGGCCTCTGATTGGTAAACGTCCTCTCTGTGTGTGCGTGCGTGAGTGTGTGTGTGTGTGTGTGTGTGTGTGTGTGTAAACCCTATCAACATTGTAACAGAGAACATGAAATGTCATAAAGATTTGTAATTTCAGTTGAACTCATCGTCTTAAAATTGAAAAAGTTAGGCTACTTGATTAGACTTAGCTTTCCATTCTTATCGTTTTTAAATTGTGACTGCGATGGACATGTGTATGTATCTGCAGGGCTATAGAACGGAAAAGGCGTACATCGCATCTCAAGGTAATGTATACCATCGTTTGCCTTTTTCTGTCAGTTTGGTGCAGGTGTAGCCCCCCCCCCCCCCCCCGCCCTCCACCCTCACTATACCTTTCTCCATGCCTCTGTGTTTCAGTCTGTCTGTCTGTCTGTGTTTCTCTCTCTCTCTCTCTCTCTCTCTCTCTCTCTCTCTCTCTCTCTCTCTCTCTCT
>JAMYXO010002048.1:0-2500 GCA_033310375.1 Conus canariensis
TTTTTAATAAAGAAATCAAGAGAGAAAGATACAAAGGAAAGAAAGCAACTTTGAAGGTTGGGGGGGGGGGGGGGGGCAGAAGAAAGAAAAAAGGAGAGAAAACAGGATACACAGGAAGAAAGAACGAAAGAAAGGGAGTAAAGAAGACTGGAAGATAGGAAGAAAGAAGGAAAGATCGATAGATAGAAAGAAAGACAAACATCAACCAACAAAAAGAAAGAAGTGCACACCGAAACAAGGCACAATTGACACAAAGTTGCCATCCGTCTGTCTGGAGAGACAATGGTGTTGTGCTGCAGGTGAAGTCTCCGTCATCAGTGTCTGTGGGTGCCGACGCCATTCTTTGCCCGTCTGCGACGCCTCCGTTCTTCCCACTGGGCCTCTCTCCTCTGCTCTGCTCTGCTTGCTTGATGCCGGCCTTGATGGTGGACCGCCAGCTGACCCGGTCTGAAGCTGCTGTCTCCAGGTCTGCTGGGTCGAGGTTGCCAAAGACAAACACAGAAATTTTCAATAACAACAACACAACAAAAGCAAAGTACAGAAAGAATGAAAGGAAGACACGATGAGGATGTTTTCAATAAAGAGAGAAATAGACAACAAAACAATACAAAAATTGACAAGACATGAACATAGAAATGGTCAATGAAGTACAGAGAGAATGAAAGACGGACACGAGCAAGTTTGAAGAGAGAGAGAGAGAGAGAGAGAGAGAGAGAGAGAGAGAGAGAGAGAGGAGAGAGGAGAGAGAGAGAGAGATACAACAAAGCAACTCCAGAAAAGGATACAAAGACATAAACTGAATTTTTAAACAGTAAAGTATAGGAAAATGATAGAAGATGGACAAAGAAAAACAGGAGTTTTTCAAGAAGAAGAAGAAAGAAAGAAGAAGACGCTCAACAAGAGAATGTTTTTGGTTGCTTGTTTGTTTGTTCTCTTCGTGGGCAAAAACAGTATGCTGCATTCGCTTCCCGTTTATCTCGTCTGACCTAACTGGCAGACCACACAACGTACATCTTGTTCCGCTGGTTTCTCCCCGAGTTTTTTTCTCCCATCGGGAGGAGGACGACTGGCTATTCTGTCATAGAAATAACACCACGGTTCAATGGGAACAGGTCGACTTCAAGCTCTCGCCCCCTACCGTCGGCAGCGCAAATTTTTCGCTTTGTGAGTGTGCTTGTTTGTTTGTTTTTTTCTTTTCGTGGGAAGGCGAAGATAATGCCGAGTACACTGCTTTCCCTCCGAACACGTTCATGCATGCGTGCGTGCGTGCATGCATGAATGTGTGTCTGTTTCTCTATGTGTATGCGCGCGCGTAGCTGCATATGTTGGTGCCGGTCTGTTGTCGGAACATACAGCTAGATTTCTTTGTAATTGTTTCCTTTGAAAGTGATGGTGGTGGGTTTAGTTCAAAAAGGAGCAAGAGATGCTGTACGTATTGTTTTAATTACTGTTTACGTTTCCTGCCCCATTTTGGATTTCTTTTCAAATTAGAAACCAAAATTAATCAGAAGTTATAACATTTTTAAAGAAAAAGAAAGCATTAACTACGAGGGATATTGCTAAACAAAAAACAAACACAAAAAAACAAAAAAAGAAAGGCTGAGCAGGACTGAAGTATGATCTATGGCATGGCTCCTATTAAAACCAACTTCGCCAGTCCTGTGTGTTTGATACCAACTCTAATCACAGTTGCTGTTATGGATATGACGGTAAACACTCTACGAAAGTCTTTGACAGTGAAAGCGACAGAAATATAAGAAAGCAATAAGAGTGCGTTTGAACATACTGCCACGTTACGTGTGCGAGCGCGCGCGAACTCATTCCACTTTCTCCGTGTGTGTGTGTGCGACTGTAGTTTAAAGTACAGTGGTATTGGTGTGACTGTAGTTTAATGTACAGTGGCAGATATTGGTGTGACTGTAGTTTAAAGTACAGTGGTAGATATTGGTGTGACTGTAGTTTAAACTACAAGTTGCGTAGTATATGGATAGTGACTGTAGTTTAAAGTACAGTGGCAGATATTGGTGGTGACTGTAGTTTAAAGTACAGTGGCAGATATTGGTGTGACTGTAGTTTAAAGTACAGTGGTAGATATTGGTGTGACTGTAGTTTAAAGTACAGTGGTAGATATTGGTGTGACTGTAGTTTAAAGTACAGTGGTAGATATTGGTGTGACTGTAGTTAAAAGTACAGTGGCAGATATTGGTGTGACTGTAGTTTAAAGTACAGCGGCAGATATTGGTGTGATTGCAGTGCAGATTTCTTCCCCTCTCTCTCTCCTCTCTCTCTCTCTCTCTCTCTCTCTCTCTCTCTCTCTCTCTCCACTACCCTGGAAGGATGACAAAACTGTTTGTCCAAACAGTTCATTATGCCACCGATGAACTGAATCCTCATAAATAATTACATATATAGAAAAGCGCGTGCTCTGTGACGAAATGTTTTGGTTCCATTTGTTAGAGGGTCTGGACATTGAGTATGTAGGCTTTAAACCTGCTTGTGA
>JAMYXO010002048.1:7500-25844 GCA_033310375.1 Conus canariensis
CAGTCCACCAACTTGCCGACTGCCTCTCGGTACATGGTTTCATCAGAGTCGTGCATCAGCCCTGTAAGTGACGTGTCATCTGCGAACTTGGTCTGCAGACTGCATGCCTCCCTGGTGCGGCAGTCAGCTGTGTAGATGGTGAACAGGGCATGCGACAGAACACACCCCTGTGGGGCTCCTGCATTGGTCACCAGGACTTCGGAGACAACCCGGCCAACTACGACTTGCTGTGGTCTGTCAGTCAGGAAGCTGAAGATCCATTTGATGATCTCTGGGTTAACAGCCATGGCCAGTAGTTTCCCGACGAGGTGATGGGGCTGAATGGTGTTGAAAGCACTTGAAAACTCCACAGACAGAACCCTGGCGAACGTCCCTAGCCTATCAAGGTGCTGGTGGAAGTGGTGCAGCATTGTCTGGATGGCATCTTCTGTGCTCCTACCTCTGGTGTAGGCGAACTGCAGTGGATCTTGATGGTCTTCAGTTTCTCCCCTGAGATGCTTGAGGACAATTTCCTCAGTACATTTCATAGGGACTGATGTTAGCGCCACTGGTCTGTAGTCGTTGAGCTGACTGATCACTTTCTTCTTTGGCACAGGAATGATTGTGGATGACCTCCATAATCGCGAAACATGGCCTTCCTGAAATGATCGCTGGAACAGCTCTCTGAAGACATGTCCAAGGAGTTGCTGCAGGTTTTCAGAGTCCTACTGCTGATGCTATCCGGACCAGAGGCACTTATGACATTCAGCTTCCTGAACAGTCGGCGAACTTCCTCTTCATTGATGGTCACTGGGGATCCAGGGATCTGGGGCACCGTGTCCATGGCTCGCTGCTGCTCAATGCTGAAGTCCCGCTGGTCAAAACGTGTGTAGAACACATTCAGTACATTGGCCAATCTCCTCTCGTCGTCTGCTCTCAGTTCAGCTTTCTTGGGCCTGTACCCTGTTATGGCAGAGATGTTCTGCCAGCACTTCCTGGAGTCACCTTGCCGGAAGTTGTCCTCGAGTTTTGCAGAGTACTTCTTCTCCTCCCTGATCCTCTTGTCGATCTTCTTCTAGGTGAGCTGCATATTCCTGGTGTCCTTTTCTTTCAGAGCTGACTTTCTCTCTTTCAGCAGCTGTTTCAGGTCCTTGGTGATCCAGGGCTTGGAGTTGGGTACAGCCTGATCTCCATTGTCTGTAGTACCATGCCCACGCAAAAGTTGATGTAACTGGAGATCACGTCAGTTGTCTTGTCTAGTGGGCTCTCATCGTCCAGAAACACCCCCCAGTCTGTTTATTCAAAACAGGCGCGCGCGCGCGCGCGCGGCACACGTGTGTGTGTGTGTGTGTGTGTGTGTGTGTGTGTGTGTGTGTGTGTGTGTGTGTGTGCATACATGCATGCGTACGTAGCTGCGTATATTTGTGCCTGTCCGTACGTCGGAGCGTACTACTATAATTCTTTTGTAGTTATTTCCCTTTCTGTGGCCCAACTCATATCTGCAGGACTCTCATCCACAGTGTGATTTGAAGTTCCCCTGATGTTAAAACACCAAAATAGCAACAACAACAACAAATTTAAGTTTAAAAAAAAGGGGACTGGCAAGAATCAATATTCTCTTCCCTTTAATTCAGTTGACGTGTAGAAACACTACTTTATACAGCAAAGGAATGAATCTGAAGTTATTAATGAAAAAAGAAAACCCTACTTCTCCTGTCGGAAAATGTTCAAATTTTTTTTTCGATAGAAAGTGTTTTCAGTTGTAATGAATTCGCTGAGTGGTCATGCATCCCCGTTAGATCAGCTCCAAGCATTAGTGGCATTGTCGCTGGGCCACATATTTCACCCCTTTTACTACGTGTGGTTAAAATGAACTCTGTAGTGTTTGTGCAATCTTTGCTGACAGAGCGCGCATAAAAGGAAGAAAACAAAACTGACAGTGAGATGACTGCAGGCGGAAACTGACACAAACCTAACAGAGAAAGGACTGTTCTGTACGTTGGACAAGAAGAAAAAAAGATAGGGGCAACAAAGACAAAACAAAACACGACGCGTTTCAAGACCTCTTTGGCCTTCTTCTTCAGGCAAGATTAACCAACACTTAGGACAATTCGAAACAAAGAGGGAGCAATCAGCCACTTCTTTTCGTGTAAATACTGGGCGCAAAATGAATCCATTGAAGTCAGTTCACGCGTAGAAATATTAGTTTCGACAGCCAAGGAAGGAATTAGATGATCTGATTCCAAATAATTACTTCCCTTGTCTGAAAATGGTCAGCATTTGTTTGAATAGAAGAGTTTCTTTTTGTCTTTTCTAATCAATTCGCTGATTGGGCGCAAAAGAAATCTATCAAAACATTAGTTTGTACTGCCAAGGAAATGAATTAGAAGTTCTGAATCGAAAGAGTTAAAATGTCACATTTGTTGAATTTTCTTCTGTCTGCGATTGATATCGGAAGAAAAAAGAAAAAAAGAGAGAAAAGAAGGTACACAGGAAGAACGATAGAATGAAAGAAAGGGAGTACAGAAGACTGGAAAGAGAAAGAAAGAAGGAAAGATCGATAGATAGAAAGAAAGACAGACATCAACAAACAAAAAAGAAAGAAATGCACACCAAAACAAGGCACAAATGACGCAAAGTTGCCATCCGTCTGTCTGGAGAGACAATGGTGTTGCGCCATGGATCAGTCAGTTGTGGAGTTGCAGCGCCCGCTGTGGCTGAAGAGCCTGATCCTCGAGCGGCAGTTGCTGCAGGGGAAGTCTCCGTCATCAGTGTCTGTGGGTGCCGACGCCATTCTTTGCCCATCTGCGGTACCTCCGTTCTTCCCACTGGGCATCTCTCCTCTGCTCTGCTCTGCTTGCTTGATGCCGGCCTTGATGGTGGACCGCCAGCTGACCCGGTCTGAAGCTGCTGTCTCCAGGTCTGCTGGATCGAGGTTGCCAAAGACAAACACAGAAATTTTCAATAACAACAACAAGAAGAAAAGTACAGAAAGAACGAAAGATAGACACGATGAGGATGTTTTCAAAGAAGAGAAAAATAGACAGCAAAACAATGCAAAAATTGACAAGACATAGCCCAAACACAGAAAAAATATAGACAAAAACCCATAGAATAAACATAGAAATGGTCAATGAAGTACAAAAATAATGAAAGACGGACACGAGCAAGTTTTCAAACAAAAGAAACAAAACAAAACAAAACAAAAACACAAACAAACAAAAACGAAAAAAAAAAAAAGAAAAAAAGAAAAGAAAAGAACGAAAGAAAGGGAGAAAGAAATATACGACAAAACAACTCCAAAAAGGATACAAAGACATAAACTGAATTTTGAACAGTAAAGTGTAGGAAAAATAATGAAGACGGACAAAGAAAAACTGAAGGTTTTTCAAGAAGAAGAAGAAGAAGCTCAACAAGAGAATGTTTTTGGTTGCTTGCTTGGATTCATAAACTGGTTGAAAGGGTGCATCCAAGATCTGACCTTTGCTACTCTCTCTCTCTCTCTCTCTCTCTCTCTCTCTCTCTCTCTCTCTGTGTGTTGTGTGTGTGTGTGTGTGTGTGTGTGTGTGCTATTTTCGTAATAATTGATTGCGTCTATCTCCCATTGCTACCAAAAACAAAAGTTTTCATATGTGATAACAGATATAGCAAACAAACAAACAAACAAAACTTGATTTGTGTGTCGTATCATTCATTCAAGAGTAGCGCTTACAATCTTTCTTGTTCTGCCATTTTGGTGTGTGTGTGTGTGTGTGTGTGTGTGTGTGTGTGTGTGTGTGTGTGTGTGTTGTGGTGTGTTGTGTGTGTGTGTGTGTGTGTGTGTGTGTGTGCGTGTGTGCGCGCGCAAGCGCGCGGGCACGTGCATACATGCGTGCGTCTGTAGCTGCATATATCTGTACGTGTTCGTATGTCGGAGTATACAACTATAATTCTTTTGTAGTTATTTCCCTTTCCGTGACCGAACTCATATCTGCTGGGTCTCTCTTCCACAGTGTGATTTAAAGACAGCAAAATAGCAACAACAAGAAATTGAAAAAAAAAAAAAAAAAGAAAGGTACTGGCAAGAATCTATATCTCCTCCCTTTAATGCAGTTCACGCGTAGATACACTATATATACAGCAAGGGAAGGAATTAGAAGTTCTGAATCAATAAAAATTATTTCCCCTGTCTGAAAATGGTCAACATTTTTTTTTCAATAGAAAGTGATTTCATTTCTAATAAATTCTCTGAATGACCATGCATTCCTGTGAGATCAACACCAACCATTAGTGGCATTGTCTTTGGGCCATATATTTCACCATTTTTCTCTGTGTGGTTAAAATGAACTCTGTAGTGTTTGTGCAATCTTTGCTGACTGAGCGCACATAAAAAAGAAAAAAAAAAAGAAAAGAAAGTGAGGTGACTGCAGGCGGAAACTAACACAAACCTAACACAGAAATGACTGTTCCGTACGTTGGACAAGAAGAAGAAAAGAAAAAAAAGGTGGGAGTGGGGGGGGGGGGGAGTGGGGGGGGGGGGGGGGGAGGAAACAAATGACAAAACAAAACACGACGCGTTTCGAGACCTCTTTGGCCTTCTTCTTCAGGCAAGATTAACCAACATTTGGGACAATTCGAAACGAAGAACAAGCAATCAGTCACTTCTCTTCTTGTAACTACTGGGCACAAAATGAATCCATTTAAGTCAGCTCACGGTTAGAAATATTAGTTTATTCCTTGGCGGAATGGAATTACTTCCCTTGTCTGAACGGTCAGCATGTTGAATAGAAAAGTTTTCTTTCGTTTATTTGTAATTCGCTGATCGCGCGAAAAAGAAATCTATCGAAAACATTGGCTTATACCGCCAAGGAATAAATTAGAATTTCTAAATCGAAAGAGTTAAAAGTTTATATTTGTTGAATTTTGGTCTGTCTGCGATGGATATCCGAATCAAACACACACACACACACACCACACACACACACACACACACACACACACACACACACAATACACGCACGCACACACGCACGCACACACACAATGTTGCATGGCAACCTTCCAACTCAAAATGGATACGCTTATACGCCGTCTGTTCAATCCCCAGGCTACACCATTGCAGAAAACGGAGTATGTTGGTTATTCAATGGAACTCCTGGGCCAAACGGATACGTTAGGTGTACCGTGCATAGACTGAGCTATGTACTGTTTCGGGGACAGGGTGCATTCCCACCCCCAGATGTGGATGCGTCCCACCTCTGCCCAAATAACATCTGATACTGCCAGACCACATCAGTCTGGAGCCCAGTACAATCAACTATCAGAGAAAATCCTGTGTAGCAGAGGGTCATTGCACAGGTCACGGCCTGTACCCCCAATGCCTTCTCCACCTCCAACTGTAAAGGGATCAGGAGCCAGCACAGGCGTTGTGCTCACATTGACGTCACTACTGTCATACCATCATGCAGGGCGCGGGCAGGGAGGGAAGGAGTCGGGGGAGGACTGCAGGCGGAAATAGAAACCTAGTTCCAAGAGAAATGACTACACCACCGGACAAACCAATGACAAGACAAACACGACGCCTTTCCAGACCTCTTGTGTCTTGTTCCTCAGGCAACATGAAACACCATTTGGGACCATTCAACACGAAAAACGAGCACTCACTCACTTTTTTTCATCATGATGGGGCCAAAGTTACTGTGCTTCTTCGTACGCGTCGCGTTTTTTTTTTTTTTTTTATGTCATTTGTTTGTTTTGTTTGTTAAGCGGCTTAGTCCTTTTATTGTTTTGAAAGAAAAGGCTGATTCAATCCCACAAAGAGCGATTCCAATGAAGATATTCCTGATCAACCCCAACCGAATTATTACCCTTTGTTTTCTTGCAAGAATTACTGCCCTTTGCTTTTTTTTTTTTTTTTTTTTTCAAGGTTTCTTTCGTTGTTTTTCTCAACATCGATTCACTTCGTGCGCACGAAAGAAACGCACGAAAAGGTCTACAAATGGAGTGAACATAAAGCCGATTGTATTGAATCAAGAGAATGAGTATGGACAATAAATATGAAGAGGGGAGCTGGAAGGGGCCGGGGGGGGGGGGGGGGGGTCAAAAAGAGGAACGATTTAGTTCCGTTGAACCTTTATCTTGTGGTGGTGACTGATATCGTTACTGTGGTGGTTGCTGTTGCTATTGTTACGTGTCATTGTTCTGTGCATTTTCGCCACGCTGCTCATTAATGACGCTCTCCCATACACAAAAAACACTTTAGTTCATCCGAACACAGCCTTAGCCACAACAAATCCACAGAGAGCAATGTGTTTCAGAGAGAACTAATATCAGCAAGTGTGAAGGTCTATGTAGCCAGGTGCTCAAATGGGCACATCTCTCGTGGTGACCATCAGCAGATGAAATGGTATGTTCGGGAGTTACTTTTCCCCTTACCTCCCCTGATTGATCAACCTTGGATCAGTTCGGGTCAACTCCTTCAAATGGGAATGCCTCAGAACCTATATCATTATTATTCTATGTCGCTGAAGTCACACAAAAGAATGTATTTGATTCTTTATGACTGTGTTGGACCGAAAAGCCTATATTTCTTAAACTAAACTGGCATTTTGCACGATCGATTTTGGCGTCATTTTTCATCGATCACCCGCCAGTTGAAATGGTTTTATTTAGGAGTTACCTTCCCCCTTACCTCCCTTGATTGATGAATCTGGATTGTTTTGTGTCAACTCTTTAACATAAGTGCCTCGGAACCTATATCATTACTGTATATACATCGCTAAAATCGCAACAGTGAATGTATTTTTATACCTTGGACCAAAAAAGCCCATATTTTCCCTAAACTGTTTTCTCGCACAATCAGTTTTGGGCGCCATTTTCATCTTCCGCCGACCAAACCTGGACTACTTCTTGATTTGCCAAAAGTTTGTGAAAAAAACTGTCGAATCCGAAAACGTTCATTCCAAGTCAATTGCGTAAGCTGTCATTTCGTGGATCGCATGCCTACGATCTTTTCCGTACAAGTTTGCGACTCTACGACATGACTGACGATGCCGACCTGTCTGGAACAGTCCGTCTTCTTCGTTCCACTTTGTGTCATTGTCGGAGTTGTGCGCTAAATGTCACTCTACGAAATTCAGACTTCCCGATCGAAATGTTGTTAATGACTCTATGCCATGATAAATACAACTGAAAATGTATTGACTTACTGGTCCATTTCCACAGAGTATTTTTCCATCGAAAACCGTATCCAGAGCTCATGTCGACAGCCAGGCGAGGAGGAAAAGCCAAATGTGTTTGGTACTCCTTTTCAAAGACCAAGTTCTCCGCTCAGATACAGTCTTGGAGAATCACATCTACAGGTGTGAACAGACTGAAACGCCTGCTGTTCATCATGACAAAAAGAGTTTCATGCTGTTTGGTGTTTCTCATTGCAATAGAGAAAAATAGGACACAAACGCCTTCACAGTGGATTCATTCTCCGATTTTTTAATCACCAACAATGTCATACAGCGACAACATTATCCAGTGTGACATGTTCATATTATACCTTGGGTTCTGAAGTTGTCGTCCATAGTCCTATGAAATATGTTGGAATGCTTTGACCGGACGGCGAAGCAGAGAACACGGAAGCTACACAGAAAGCACCAACTTGTGTCAGTTCCTGCCTCACCAGGCCTGTTTGTCTCCCCTCACTGTTTTTGCTGATGACACACACACTCATACATAATACGCACCTGCAAACAACAACACCACACACACACACACACACACACACACACACACACACACACCACACACACACACCACACACCACACTACTCCAAACACACACACACACACACACACACACCAACACACACAGAGGAAAAAGATAGAATGAAAGAAAGGGAGTACAGAAAACTGGAAGATAGAAAAAAGAAGGAAAGATCGATAGATAGAAGAAAGACAGACATCAACAAAAAAAAAGAAAGAAATGCACACCAAAACAAAGCAACAAATGACACAAAGTTACCATCCGTCTGTCTGGAGAGACAATGGTGTTGCGCCATGGATCAGTCAGTTGTGGAGTTGCAGCGCCTGCTGTGGCTGAAAAGCCTGATCCTCGAGCGCAGACTATGTTTGCAGTTGCTGCAGGTGAAGTCTCCGTCATCATGTCAGTGGGTGCCGACGCCATCCTTTGCCCATCTGCGGCGCCTCCCGTTCTTCCCACTGGCATCTCTCCTCTGCTCTGCTCTGCTTGCTTGATGCCGGCCTTATGGTGGACGCCAGCTGACCCGGTCTGAAGCTGCTGTCTCCAGGTCTGCTGGGTCGAGGTGCCAAAGACAAACACAGAAATTTTCAATAACAACAAGAAGAAGAAAAGTACAGAAGGAATAGATACGATGAGCATGTTTTCAAAGAAAGAAAAATAGACAACAAAACAAAGCAAAAATTGAGAATAAACATAGAAATGGTCAATGAAGTACAAAAGTTGTGAAAGACGGACACGAGCAAGTTTTCAAACAAAAGAAACAAAAGAAAAAAAACAAAACAACAACAAAATAAATAAATAAAGAAAAAAGAAAAGAAAGAAAGAAAGAAAGGAGAAAAAATATACGACAAAACAACTAAAAAAAACGATACAAAGACATAAACTGAATTTTTGAACAGTAAAGTATAGGAAAAAATTATAAAAGATGGACAAAGAAAAACTGAAGGTTTTATTAAAAAAGAAGAAAAGAAGAATCTCAACAAGAGAATGTTTTTGGTTGCTTGCTTGTTTGTTTTGTTCTCCTCGGGGGCAACAACAGTGTTCTGCACTCGCCCTCCAGTCGATCTCGTCTGGCCTAACTTGCAGACACACTAAGCTGCGTAGATCTTGTTCCGCTGGTTTCTCCCCGAATTTTCTTTTTCCCACCGGGAGGAGGACGATACTTTGTCATAGAAATAACACCTCGGTCCAATGGGAAACAGGTCAACCTCAAGCTCTCACCCCGTTACCGGCGCAACGCAGATTTTTCTCTGTGTTAGATTTTTTCTCTGTGAGAGAGAGAGAGAGAGAGAGAGAGAGAGAGAGAGAGAGGGGGAGGGTGTGTGGTGTTGTGGTGTGTGTGTGTGTGTGTGTTGTGGGTGTGGTTTCTGTTTGGGGCTGTGGGGTCCCGTGTGGTGTGGTGTGTTTATTCATTGCTTTTTTTGTGGGGGAAGGGAAGATAATGCAGGGTTACTGTTCCCCCCCCCCCCCCCCCCTTCTGAACACGTGCATGCACGCTGTGTGCGTTTTTTTTTTTTTTTTTTTTTTTTTTTTTTTTTTTTTTTTTTTTTTTTTTTTTTTTTTTTTTTTTTTTTTTGGGGGGGGGGGGGGGGGGGGGGGGGGGGGGGGGGGGGGGGGGGAAAGGCTTGGGACGAAAAAAATCTTGGCTCTTTTTAAAAGAAGGTTTTGTTATGAACTTTAATAAAGAAACCCTTTTGATTTTTTTTTAGTTTTGAAGGAAAAAAGAAAAAGAAGGGGGGGAAAAAAAGAATTGTTGTTTTGTGGTTGTTGGGTTGTGGTTTTTTTTCAAATCTTTTTTTTTTTTCTTTGCCCGATTGTTTTTCTAAAAAGATTCAAAGGCCCCCTGTGCTTTTTACCTCTCCTTTTTGGATTAAATTGAATGCACCCCCAAAAAAAAAAAAAACGGTTTTAAATTTTTTTTTGAACGTCCGATCGGCATTGGAAAGGTTTTTCCTCACGGGGGTCCCCTTTTAAAAGGATAAAAAAATTAAAAAAATTTTTTCATTCCCCAAAGAGGGTTATTTTTTTCAAAAAAAACCCCATGAGTTTGTCAAACTACCAAAGGTTTTTTTTTCCTCAATAATTTGGTGGGTTTTTTTTCTAATAAACTTTTTGGGGACTTCAAAATTTATACAGAAACCACGTTTTTTTAAAAACCCTTGTCGTCCAAAAATTTTAAACACCAAAAGGCAAATTTTTAAAAAATTAAAAAAATTTTTAACCAACCCCAAAAAAAAAAAAACCCCAAAAAGGAAACAAAAAAAAACAAAAAAAACCCCCAAAAAACAAAAGGGGCTTCCCCAAAAAAACATTTTGGGGTTTTTTTAAAAATACGAGGTGTTTCGATGACTGTTTTTTTTTCTTTTGGGAAACCCCTTCATCCTTTTCGGGCGTCAATACCCCCAAACGGACTCGCCCCGGAGATTCCGACACAGTCAAAGGACGAAGCCCCCGGGGGGGCCCAATGACATAAATCCAAACATCGGAAAAAAGACAGCCCCCCAAAACCGAAGGAGTAAAAAAAAAACTATTTTCCGGCGAAAGGCAATGCCCCAGCTCGAGTCATTTCCAAAAAAGAGGACATCGAACGTGAATTTTCACTGAATTTTTTTGGAGTTCAGCCGTACCATTTTAACCCCTACACCCTTTACAGTCCACCCCCTCCCACAGCGCTTGTGTTTTTTTCCGCGTTCGACATTATTTTTAAAAGGTTGACCATATTAGTACTTACACCATAGCACACACAAAGACAGATATACCATGCACATACATACATCGTTCAAAAAACCCCACAACACCACAAACCACACCACCACACACACACAACATTCCCTTTTAGATGAAAAATTTTAAAAAGGGTTTTTGATAAACCAATTTTCTTTCGTTGTTTTAATCTAAAAGATAACCTTTTCCTTTTGCACAGGAATTTGCAGCTACGCATCATCAACTAATTTTTCCCCCCTGCTGAAAAAAATTTTTTAATTGCTGTTCATTTCAGTCCCCCCCCCCCCCCCCCCCCCCCCCCCCCCACACACACACACACACACACAAAACACACACACACACACACAAAAAACCCTTTTTTTTACTTCCTCTTTTTTCAATCTCATTCCCTCCACTTAAATTCTAGTTCCACAATGACAATGAATCGGGGGTTTTTTTACAATAATTGCAGTCAAAGTTCGGCTTTTTTTAAAAACTAGCTGACGGCCTAATCAATCTAACCAGATCTAACCCTTTATTCTTTACCACCGGGGCATGTTACATCAACCCATACCTGCATTATTTAAAATGCCACTAATCACCCCCTTGTCCAAATACAAAATAATTCATTTACTAAAGCATATGGTTTTTTGGGGGAAACTTAAACTTGCAGGTTGCCTAATTTTTCCATGCCCCGAAAAAAAAAACCCAAACTTTATTACGGGTCCAACAATTTTTTTTGGGACATGGACACTTTTTTGTTAAAAAGAATCGAAACTTCTTTTGTTGGAAACTAACAGCAGGGGAAAAAACAAAAAAAACTGCAATTTTCATGGCGCGGGGGGTGTGACTGACTGATGCCACAAAACATAACAAAGTAGTTTTTAGTTGTTCCAACACTCAAAAAAACCCCCAAATACTTTAAACCAACCAAACATGAGAATAAATAAAAACAAAAAGATAACCCCCCATTCCCCAAACCTTACCTTCTTTACGTCCCCCGATTTGGTCTCTTTCTCCTGACCAATCGGTGTCACTGTTGCGTTTTTTAGGGTTTCATTTTCACTGGCAATAACAAGGTGTTTTTCTTTTTTTTTTTAAAAGGGCCCATCCTCTTTCATGTCTTGGCCCAATTCCACCCCACCTTTACCTTCCCTGTTTGGCTTGGAAAATTTCTTTGAAGTGACGACCCCAAAACCATATAAAATGTCCCCAAGAAAAAAATTTTTTCCCCGGGGGGTGACAAAAAATTTTCCACAATCGCCTAAACTGGCTGGAGGCACCTGAAAAAGATGAACGCTTACTCTTTGTTTTTCCAGAAATTTTCCCAACCAACACGCACACTGCCCCATCCACTTACCCCCAAACAAAAGCGACTTGGCTTTTTACTTTCGGGAAAAACCCCCCTTTTTTCAAATCGAGGCTCCGTTCCTTTTCAGCCCTTGCTTCCCATCCCCAGGAAAAAGCTGTTCCATGCAAGATGGGAAACCAGGCGGTGATTTTGGGGCGGGTTTCGCAATACGACCCATACCAAAATGTATTTTTTGGCCAAATAATTTGTAAAAATGGGTAGAACTCCTTAAAAAAATCCCCCCCAATTTTTTTTTTTTTTCTCTTTTTCAAATTGGAAAAAAGCGGTAATCCCGGGGGATTCGTTTTTTTTCCCAAAATGGCTAACGGACCGTTAAGAAAAGTTAAAACAACGCCTAAGGGAAATAATTACACTTAAACTTGCAGGAAAATCCCCTTCCTTCCTTTTCCCTCAATTGACAAAAAACGGGAAAAAAATTACTTTTTTTAAAACAAATTTTTGCAAAAAAAGGGGTTTTTTTTTTTTTTTCCTGTCAAAATTTTTAAAAAATTTTTTCGGAAAACCCCCCCAAAATTTAAAACATCAAAAATTGTTCCCGGGTTTCCCCCCTTTTCATTCCACAAATTTTGGGGTGTTAAAAAAATTTTAACCATGAATAAAAGATTGTATCCCCGGGAAAGTGAGCTTTGGGTTTTCCCAAAAACAAAAAAAGGGGGGTTCCTTTCAAATAATTAAAAATTTTTTTGATACTTTTTTTTAAAACAGAAAACGGGTTTTTAAAAAAAAAAAAAGGGGGGGTGAGTGCCCCTTTGGGTTTTTTTTTTTTAATGCACAAAAGTAGCAATGTCATTTTAAAAAAAGCTTTCATACCCCCTTTATTAACCCTTTCGTTTTCGAAAAAACTTTTTTTGAAAACCGTGTCAAAAAACCCGCAATAAATGTTTTCGAATCCCATTAAAAAAAAAGTCATGATGTTTTGTTGGGCCCCAATGGGCACTTTTTGCAACTTAACACTTTCACTATGGGGGAAGAAAGTGATGGAAAAGGAAAAATACATTCCCCTTTGGGGCCAAAAAATTAATATTTTTTTTTTTTACAATGAAAAAAAGAAATTTGGGAAATTTGGGGCATTTAAAAAGGGAGAAAAAGTATTTATTAGATACAAAAAATTAGTTCGGGGTGGGGATAAATTTAAAAACAAAAAGAAAAAGGGAAATTTTGAGGGGGTTTAAAATTTTTTTAAGAAAAAATTTCAAGAAAAAAATAACGAGCCCCTTAAAAAAAAAAAAATTTTTTTACTTATTTTACCCCCAAGGGGTAAAATTTTAAAAATCAAAAAGGAGAGAAAATTTCTCTTTTTTTTTCTGTTTGTTGTTGGCTCTGGTCGTCATTCCCCCCTTTTATAGTACAGGAAAGGGTTTTTTTTGTTTTAAAGTCATTTTTTTATCACGAAACGAATTTTGGCGCAAGGCCCCGTTGGAACTTTTTTTAAAAACCCCAGGAAAAGGGCCCCTTGATGGCCTTTTGGGGGGGTTTGGGAAAGGGGGAAAAGGGCCCACCTAGTCCTGCCAAAAAACGGGGGGTTCCGGGGCCGAAAAACTTCTTCCCAAAGGGGGGGAAAGGGAAAACCCAAAAAAAGGGGGCAAATTTCATCTTCGTTATGGGGGAAATGGAAAAAAGGGAAAAAAAACTTAGAAAAACCCCGACCAAAGACACATTTCCCCCCGCCCAAAAGGGGGGAGAAAAAACACTCTGTTTTTCACTGTTTGAAGAAAAGCCCAAAACAAGCCCAAAAAAACCCTTGCGGTTGCCCCAATTGTCTGACAGGGGCCCCGGGGGAAAATAGTGGGCTCAATGCACCATGGGAAAAAAATTTTAAACTCAGCAATCAAAACATCCATCGACTGCAATGGGCAAAACAAGACCATACTCCCTTTTACCCCCTTTGGAAATTTTACGGCTGTCCCCACCCCAGCCCGGGGGGGGGAACCAAAGACTAAAAAACCCAAAAAAACCCCCGCTTTCCCCCCCCGAAAAAACCCGGGTTTCCCTCCTACAAAGGTGACTTTTTTTTTTGCCCGCATGAAACCCGAAGCAGTGTACTCCCGGGGGGAAAATCAAGGACATTAAGAGGGGAAGGAAGGGGCTTATTGAGTTTTTATGGAAAAGAGAAAAAAAAAATTTTGAACTCCCCCAAAAAAGTGGCCCCCGTTCCCCCCCCAAAATTTTAAATTTTTTGGGTGGGCCCCTTTGGGTGACACATCTGAATTTTCAAAAACCAAAAACAACAGGTTTGAAATTTTGGGGGGACATTTTTAGCTTTAGGGAAATCAGCATCTTTAACAGGGGGTTTTTTTTAAAAAGTGCGTGACTTTGGGGTTTTTTCCCCCAAATTTTGGGTGGCTAGGAAATTTAAAAAAAACATCTTTTCAGTCCCTTTTTTTTTTTGTCTTTTTCAATCACAAATATGAAACCCCCTTTAAGGGGGGTTTCCTTTTTAAAATGTTTTTTCCATAAAAGACTTTTTTTTTTTTCATTTTTAAAAAATTTTAAGTTCTTTTATTTTAAAAAGGAAATAACAAACTGAAACCCGGGAAATAATTATTTTATCAAAGTAAAAATCGTTTCCCCCGTTGAAAACACCCCATGAAAACCAAAAAAATTTAAAAATAAGGTTCCAAAAATCCCTTTTAAATTTTTGCTTCGTTTTTATTCCGGGGGGGGTTTTTTTCCCCCTTTGGGGAAAAATTTTTTGGAATGTGTAAAAAAATTTAAATCGTTTTTCAAGAGCTTTTTTCTACGTTTTTAAATTTTTTTTTAGGTTTTTTAAGAATTTTCACCACTTATTAAACACAGTTCGGGGAAATTTATGAAAAAGGGGGGATTTTTAAATTTCACTTTTTTTATTTTTACATTTTTTTTCCCTTTTCCCATTGTTTTCTAAATAAAAAAGATTTTTTTTTTAGGATTGGTGGATGAAAAAAAAAATTTTTTTTCCTTTTTTCTTTTTTTGGAAAGAGTTTGCTTAGAGAAACAAACAGGGTAAATATGCAAAAGAAAAAGATTTTTTTTTTCTGGGGTTTTAAAAAAAAAAAAGTATTGGTGGATTTTTTTTCCCCGTTTTTTCGTTCAAGGGAAATTTTTAAAATAGCAAAGGGCTAAAAAAATTACAACATTCGTTTCCCCGGCCCCCTTGTTTCAATAAAAAAAGCAAAAAAAATTTTTGGGCCGAATTTTTTTTTAAACCCAAAAAAAAGCAAAGGGGTTTTTTCTTGAAACTAATAAAAAAAATTTTGGGGTTAAAAAAAATTTTTTCCTTTTTTATTTTTGGAAAATTTTTAAAATTTTTACATCTTTTTTTGTAAACAAAAAAATAAACTTTGCTGGGTTTTTTACCCAATAAAACTTTCCATAACTTTTTTCTGAAAAACTACTTTTTTTGGGCAGAAATAAAATTTGGGGGGACTCTTAAAAAAAAAATATGTTTCCCGTTTCATGACACAGTTCCCCTTTTGGTTTTTTAAACTGTTTAAAGGGAAAGGGGCTTTATAACCCCAAAGGGGGAAAGGGGGTTTTCCCAAAACCACCCCCCTTTTTAGAGAAAAAATTTTGTGGAGAATTTTTGGGTTCATCGTTTTTTTATTTTTTTTTTTTAGCTTTTAAAACAATGTCCCCCCCGGGGAATTTTCCCCAATCTCTTTTCAAAAAGGGAAATTTTTTAACAGACAGTTCCCCTGTGTTAAAAATTTTTTCACTTTATAAAATTTCCCCCTTTTCCTTTTTTAAGACAAAAAGGGGGTTTTTTCTTTTTTAGCCTTTTCCCCCAAAAACCCCCAAAAAATTTCAGGAATTTTTTGGGGCCCCGACCTATTTCGTAACAATGAAAAAACAAAAAATAAAAAGAACAAAATGTGAACGTTTTTTTTACTGTACTAGCGGAGCGAAAATGGGGGCAACCCCATTTTGGGGCGTGCGATTGTGGGGAAAGCAAATAAAATTTAAAAGTGGAAATCTGTGGAAACTCAGTGGTTTTAAAAAAAATTAGCAATTTTTTGAAAAAAAAATTCCCCATACCTCCCCCCCCCCTTTTCCCCACCCCAAAACCGCCCCGGGAAAGGAAAGAAGAAAAAAGAAACCCCAACAGTTTTAATACACAACAGATGATCGGGGTAAAAAAAAAAAAATTAAAATGTTTTTTTTCAACGGCATATAAAAGGGTGCCAAAATTCAACCAGAACAACAACACCAAGAGCGGAAAAGGGGTTCCCCGCTGCTGAAAAAAGAACAATATTGGGTCCCCAAACCCCAAGGTATCATAAAACCAATTTAAAAAAAAGAATGACCCCGTCCCCCCCTTAAATAAACAAAAAGGGGTATCAACCAAAACCGATAGCAACGAAAACAAATGGGCCGGGGAGGGTTAAATAACCCAAGACCCCAAAAAATACTAAAAAAACCCGGGGGGACAGGGGCCCCCCCCCCCCTTCCCTGTAAAATTTACTTTGGGGGACCCCCCAAACAATTTCCCAAAAAGCAACCAAACCCCCGATCCCAAATAGTTTTTCAAAAAATCACCCAAAAAACCCCCAAAAGGAAAAGACCACAAAATCACAAAAGGATACAGTCAAACATGGGGACAAACTTCACCCCTTTTTAAATCGATCACCTCCCAAAACAATACCGACCAAAACACACACACACAAAATAAAACATGCATCGTAACTCCCAAATATGAAAAAGGGAAAAAAAAAGACTACCGCTGCAACAAAACTCCGCCCTTTCAATATCGAAAATTTTGTCCCTTAATGTCCTGCGTACAGTTTCCCCCCTCCCTCCTCCTCTCTCCCCTCTCTCTCTCCCCCTCCCCTCTTCTCTCCTTCCGTCCTCCCCCTTTTTCCCCTTTTCTCCCCTCCTTCTCCCCCCTCTCTCTCTCCCTCTTTTCTCTCTCCCTTTTCTCTCTTCTTCTTTTCTTTCCCTTTTTCTTCTTCTTTTTCTTCCCCCCCTCTTTCCCTTTTCTAATGAAAAAATTTTTTTAGAAACCTTAAGTTTGAAACGTTTTGGAAACAGGAAAAACAAAGGGGTGCGCACGCTTGCGCCCCGCACACACCCACAGCACACACATACCACACACACACACACACACACACACAACACACACACACACAACACAAAAACCCCCTAATATAATAATATAATATAAATATTAAATATAAAATTAAATTTTAAAAACACGCTACGCCTTCGAAACCCCGCTCGCCCCGGGGAGTTTGTTTCGTGTATTTCCATGTCCAGTTTTTACGTCTGTTGACCCAAATTGCGTCACGACCAATGCGTGCGTGCTGGTGCGTGCGTGTGGTGGTGCGTGTGTGTGTGTGTGTGTGTGTTGTGTGGTGTGTGTGTGTGTGTGTGTGTGTGAGGAACCTTGTAGGCTAATGTGTAATGAGCCACAGCTTGCTTGATTTATTTTATTTTATTTATTTATTTATTTTTTTTTTTAGAATAGTGTGAACTGTGAAATAGATTGCTTCTATATACAGTAATAGGGAACAGTTCAGCCTTTGGAAACACAGCAAAGGAGTACTATCATTGTTTGGATATGCAGTTCTAAAGCCATTTTGTTTTTGGAGGATTGTGGTGAGTACATGCTTCTTGTGTGTGTGTGTTGTGTGTGTGTGTGTGTGTGTGTGTGTGTGTGTGTGTGTGTGTGTGTGTGTGTGTGCCGCGCGCTGTGTGCGAGCGTGCGTGCGTTCGTGCATGCGTGCGCGCGAGCGTGCGTGCGTGCATGTGTTTATGTGTTGTGTGTGTGCGTGCGCGCAATCGTGTGTGGTGTGTATGCGCGCGCACAAGAGTGTTTGTATGTGCGTGTCTCTGTGTGTGTGCGTGTGTGTGTGCGCGCGCACATGTGCGGTGTGTTGTGGGGGGGGGGGGGTGGGGGGGAACGTTGTTGTACATAGAGCAAGTTAGACGTATATCTTTATCTGTCTATCTGTCTGTCCCCCCACCCTCTCTCTCTTTCTCTCAATCTTCCTCCCTCTCTATCTCTTTCTCTATCTCTCTCTCAACCACAAACGCACGCGCGCGCGCGCGCGCACACACACACACACACACACACACACACACACACACACACACACACAACACACACACACACGCACGCAGCACGCACACACGCACAGCACGCACGCAGCACGCACACACACACACACACACACACACCACACACACACACACACACCACACACACACACACACACACACACCACACACACACACACACACACACACACCACACACACACACACACACACACACACACAACACACAACACACACACACACACACCACACAAGCACTGAAAGGGGAGGGGAATGTTACAAGCACACACTCTCCTTGTCTCTGTGTTTCTGTTTTGTCCGTCTGTCTGTCTGTCTGTCTGTCTGAATGTCTCTCTCTGACTCTCTGTCACCATCTCTGCCTGCCTGCCTGCCTGTCTCTGCCTCTGTCTCTGTCTCTTTCTCAATCTCTCTCTCTCTCTCCCCTCTCTCTCTCTCTCTCTCTCACACACACACACACACACACACACACACACACACGACACCAGCACGCACGCACGCACGC
>JAMYXO010002049.1:0-25840 GCA_033310375.1 Conus canariensis
TTAAACTTTCTCTCTGTTTTAAAAAAAAGGCCAGTGTTTGGGGGGGGACAACTTGCCCCCCCCTTTCCCGCGAACAAAAATTTTTTTTGGGGCGGGCCTTTTTTAGAAAAAGAGTTCTTTAAAAAATTCACGGGGGGGCTGTTTTATAATTCTTTCAACTTCAAACTCTACGCTCCAAAAGGGCGGGCTCTAATTTCAAAAACCCCCCTTTGCCTCCCCCCGGGCAACAAGTTTTTACTTTTAATCCAAACGAAAAAGAGTTTCTGATTATTTTTGGTGTCTTTGTAATGCAAATTTTTTTTTTTTTATTTGGGTTCACCGGTTAAGGCCGTTGCTTTTAAAAATTCTTCGTTGTTCATGGCGCGAAAAAGGGCTGCGGCAGGTTTTTAATTTTCCTTGTTTTAATCTTTACTCACCCCACCAAAAAAATCAAAAAAAAAAAACCCCTTCCTTTGGTTAGTTTTTTTTTTTCAACACTGAATTTAAAAGACCTTCAACTAATTTTTTTTAAAATTTGATGTTTTCACAAATTATATAAAATGATAATCGCAAAAACCCCCCCTTATTGGGGGAGGCCCCTTTTGAACTTTTGATGGCTGGCCATTATAAAAAAATTTTGTGTTTTTTTTAATTCGCTTTAAAAAACATAAAAACATTGGTTAATTAAAAAATCGGATGGCCTACTGCCTACATATTCTTTAGACCCCTTTTATTACGCGTGTTATTAATAGATAGGTTTTACCACTATCAAAAAAAACCAAAAATTTTTAAAAACCCCCCGGGAAAAAACGTATCCCTTTTTGTCTTTATTTTTTGGTAAAAAAAAATATAGAAATTTATAAAATTTGCCTCTTTAAATTTTTAACCCAGTAAAATTTTTTTTAAATTTTTTGCTTTTTTTTTAAAGAACAAAAGTTTTAAAAACCGGGTATTTTTAAAATTTTTTAAGCGATTCCCCCCCCTCCCTCAAAATTCTATCCAATTTTTTGGGTCTTTTCAGATTTTTTAAACCCCTTTTTTTTAAAACCTAAGTTCTCTAAGAGAACCCTACACTTCCCGCCTTTATTTTTCAACTAAATTTACTTTAAAAAACACGCGTTTGGTTTTTGCTTTGGTTATAAAAAGGAACTCCTTTTTTTAAATCCTTTTTTTTTAAAAAAAAAATTATTTAAATGGTTTTTTATATATAATGAAAAGTGCCACTTACCAGTAGGAGGGTTTTTTTTTTTTGAGCCCAAATCTTTTGGATTTTAGTAAACCCCCAAAATCGCAGTGGTTGAATCTATGGGTTTCTAATCCCGACTTGTAAACCCCCTAACTAGATATTTAAAACCTCCAATAAAGATGTAGAGTGCATCAGCTGGTCACTCTTCCCATGGCTTTTTGTTCAGAATCAGTTTTTAAATTTTTTTTTCAGTTTTTTTGTCAACCACCCGGCTGCGGTGTTTCATATACAAACCATTTATACCCCCCAATCCCTTATAGGTAGTATTATAACTTTCCCTTGTTTTTAAAAACCCGTATAGAGCTTACTAAACCTGAACACAAGTACCCCCCCCAACGACAACGCGTTTAATCCATTTAACAGCCCAATGGAAATAATGCATATGGAAAAAAATATTAACGAATTTTTTTAACCAAATTTAAAACCTCAATTTTACTTTTTTGCAAAAAATCTTAGACCGCAATCATGGGATGGGACATTGTAAAAATTTTTTTGGGGGAAGCATAGAGAATTGATTATACTACTGGCCGGCACACCTCTTTTAAGCCAAAATCCCCCGTTAGATTGGGAACCAAAAATAGAACAAAAACACCCAATTTCTTGGGGAACTTTTTTTTCTTAGATGAAAAGAAGGCCCCCCCCAACAATGCAGGAGTACAAGACCTTTTAATGCTCCATCGCACATACGGGTTTTGGTGCCTTTTGGAGCGCAAGCACAGAAAACCCCGTTCCCAGGGAAGTGGTTCAATCTAAGGCCCTTTTCGCCAGGGAAAACAATTTTGCCAATTTTGAAGATGCTCATTTAACTCTGTGCTGTTGATTTGCCTTCCAGCATTTCAAAAGGTACCAAAAAAGTTTTTTTCGCATGCTAGGGCAAAAGGTTTTACTTTTTTTTGTTTGGTCAAAGGATTTTATTTCATGCTGCCTTTGCACCATCCAGACTACAGATTGGCCTTGATACAGAATCTATAATAATGAAATCCTCATAGCTGGGACGACCAAAACCCCCTAGGAACCCCAAACAAGGCCTTTTTAAAAAAAAAAACACAAGGCCCGCCGCCACCCGCATTTAAAAAAAAAATTTTTAGCCTGAAAGCCCCCCCCCCCACCAGTTATAAGCAGCCCACGCCAGGGAAAGCAGTCCACCGCCTGTTGATGGGACCCAACGACAGACACACTAGGAAAAGACAGCCTTGTTGTTTTTTTAACTTTTTTACGGATGGCTATACTTTATTTTTACTAAAAATTTAAACCGGCCCGCCAGCACTTCCTAACGGTCCCCCCCGATGGTCCCGCCATTTAACCAGCCCCCTTTGCCTATGGTAGACAAAAACCCCCCCCTAACAACACTGCCTATTATGCCAGCAGAGGGGATCAAACGCTTTGAAGCTAAATTTCCCTTTTAAAAGGTTTGCTAGATGGTTTCAGTTTTTTTTTTTCTAATCCAACTTTTACCGGGCTGAGGGTTGGAGGGGATACTGGGCCTGTTGGCGCACTGCCAGTTAATGCATAAAAAAGTTGTAGAGTTTTTGAAACCCAACGGCTGTGTTTATATAACTATTGTTTAAACCCCTGTCTCTGAAAAAGAGTCCTTTTTTCTTTCTGCTAGGTAGTTTTTTTCATAAATCATTTTGTTTATAGTTTCTCTGATTTTTGCTTATTTGGGTTGCTTTTTTTTTTTTCTTGGTTGTTTAATATACAACCCCGCTAACCTGTTCCCCCCTTTTTTTTTCTATCATTAAATTCTGTATTTTCGCCTGAATCTGCCTTTTCTTCTGTCAAAAATTGTTATATCTGCATTAGCCAGTTTATTTTTTTTTCTTCAAACTCTTTTCTCTAACACTTTAAAAAATTTTTTTTTTTCCCAAATTTTTTCTTTTTTTTAGTTCTTCGTTTATAGTTGTTTTTTAAAAATTTTTATTTTAAAAAAATTAAAGGGCCAAGAGTTCACGCAAAGGAGCACCCTTTTTAAATATCCTGAGTTCATGTAGACAATGGAGGTTCATCAATTGTTTTTTTAAAAGCGGGTTTCTTCTTCAGGACTAGTCACTTTTTCCTTTGCTAGGCAATGAGAACCCCACCAATTTTTTTCTTCTTTTAAAAAAACGTTCCAATTTCTTTTTTATTGCCTCATTCCGCTCTTGAACTTAAATCCTAAAAAAAAGGACGTTTCTATTTCAGATCTTTGTTGGCAACTTTCCCCCCCCAAAGTTCTGAAAAATTTCTAACAGCATCGACCTTAGATTTAAAATATTTTTTTAATCGTTCTGCATCAGCAGCAGGGTTTTTGTTTAATTATTTTTTAGACTTAAAAACCTGTTGGGGTTTGCCTGAAGTAACTCTTAACGTCCATTTTTAAGGTTTTATATACAAATGCCGCCATCTTCTTAAAAAATCGTTAGGATCGGCAGTATGGCAGCCTGTCCTATTTTTTTTTATGAATGTTTTCAATTCGTTTTTTCGCAATAGTTCTTGAGGGGCCCTTTAGGGGTGAAGAGACCCTTTCCTTACAAGTTTTTGACGAGCTCTAAAGGAGTACAGAACCTGCCCCTACATCTTGAGGCTGTTTCGGGAAGGTAAAGAACCGCTCCTTTTAAGTTCATTTCTTTATTGAACGGGACCGATTTTGTTTCATCTTCTTCTTCATAGGTTCAATCGCGGGCCCAAAAACTCATCAGCCCTATTTTTAATTTATTTATTTTTTTTTTATTAAAAATGAACCCAAAAGGGTTTTCGACCTCGATCCATTTAGAAAAAGCAAAAGGGGGCCCCCCTGGCATAAAAAAGGCCCTAAGACAGACTGGGGGCGTTGTAAATAAATCCTTTAAAATGAGCCCAATGAAATGTTACAGTAAAAATTTTTGTGGAAAACCCCGGCCTGACCCATGTTTTAATGCCCGGCACTGCCAAGCTGTTATTCAAATAGATATTGAGTCGGCGGAAAACCTAAGGTTTCTGGTTGTTGCTAACCTGGGCAGGGCCTCATTAAAAATATGGTAATTAAAAATGGAAGGTAGAGAAGTCTTTTCACCCGGTTGCGCCAAAAATTTTTTTTAATTTTCTATTTGATTGTGGCTGAGAAAACAGAAAGAAAGAAAAGAAAAAAATCTTTCCAGGGGGCATCAGAGCCCAAACGGCTTTAAGACCCGGTTTATGCCCGCAGATGCAAAGGGGAAACGAGGGAGACCAGGCATTTGCCCCGAGCATTTAAAAAACGATTTGCATCCCTCAGATTTGAACTGTTTTTTTTAAATAAAAACCCATTATCACCTATACCAAGGGGCACTAAGAGACCAACTTAACAACGAATGCATTCATGACAAAATCGGGTTGTTATTCAAACAAAATGACCCAACGCTAGATACACAGTCGTAAATCCCCTCTTAATTTTGATGTTTGGGTTTTTTTAACCTGAACTGCTTTGGGAATTAAACTTAAACCCGTATAAAAGTAGGGCGGTTTTTTTTTACTTTAAAGAGTTTTAACCCCTTTTTAAATTTAAAAAAAAAAGAAACCCGTCTGGGCTAGCCTTTCTTAAAGAATTTTTTAATTTAAAGGGGGTTTCTTGTATTGATAAACCCCCCCGCCCCTTTTTTTAAAACGGGGGGTTTTTTTTTTAAAAAAATTAACTTTTCTTGCCTAAGGAAGTTTTTTGCTTTTTACCCCGGGTTTTTTTTAGAAAATTTTGTGTAAAAAAAAATTTTTCGGAAAAGGAAAACCCCCCGGTTAGGGGAAAAAAACTTTTCACGATCGAAAGAAAGATTTCTCAGCAAAATATGGATATTTTGGGGGATTTTTTTCCAGGACAACAGCCCGCGGATGGGAATTTTATCAGAGGGAATACTCATACAATTAAAAGGAAAAGGAAAAGGGCCGATTAAAATTTGTCCGTTTTTGGGGGTTTAGGGACGCCCCAGCAAAACTTGGGAAAAAAATTTGTGAAAAAAAATCCCTTTTTTTTTTAAAAAAAACAATGGATGTTTGAAAACCGAAAGACCCGACTTTTCGCTTTATTTGTGGGTTAGGGGTTGGGGGGAAAAACTGCTTTGGATTTTTACAAAAAAATTTCTCATTTAACGAGAATTTGTTTTATATTCTGCCAAAAACGCCCATGTTTTAAAAAAAAAGGGCAGGGGTTTAGGGGAAATTTTTTTTGTGCTATAAACGTACAAAGGGGGGGGATTTTTTATTTAGGAACTTTTAAAATATTCGGCAATTTTTCCCCCCCCCCTTTAAAAAAAAATCTTTAAAACCCTTCCCCCCCAAAATTTCCCATACACCTAAAAAACTCTTCCTATCCCAACTAAACATTTTACCAACCCCCCCCCCAATCATCAATAAACCCCTCCCCCCCCATCAAAAAAACCCCCCAATTTTATTAAAAAAAAACCCCCCCCAAAATCAAACCCCCCCAACCCCCTCCAAACCCCCCCCCCCCCCCCCCCCCCCCCCCCCCCCCCCCCCCCCCCCCCCCCCCCCCCCCCCCCCCCCCCCCCCCCCCCCCCCCCCCCCCCCCCCCCCCCCCCCCCCCCCCTACTAAAAAAAAATAAAAGAGCACCCTAGAAAAAAATCAGCACGCTAAACTATGCTTACGGACCGACCCACCAGTTCAATTATACGCCCCCCCCCCCCTTGCTCATTTTAGATTGTTTATTACAGATTGTTTACTATAGATTGCTCATTATAGATTGTTTTATAATAAATTGTTTTAATAAAAGAATGTCTCAGTAGAGGACCTAAAATCAAAAGCAGAGTTAGCTCCTAATGCGTTGCGGTAGAGATAAAAGGGATCTAGCAGATAAAAACTGACTTTGATCTAATGGGTAGTGACAGGAAATGTTTATGGATTTGGAGTACACCGACGATGGCGTTTTTACAAACGAATAGAAAATTTTTAAGATAAAAAACAAGCAATATCCTACCCTGGAAGAGATAAGAAATCTAAGGGCAAACGATTTTGGCAAACACGAATACAAACTTCAAAAAAACGAGAGAATGCCTGGGCGTTGCTTTCCTGACATTAACTGGGAAATTTAAAGTTTGAACCACGAAAACCCCTATGTATACTTTGATAAAGAAAAACAAAATTTTTGAAAAGCTTTTGAATGAAGGGAACCTTCTTGTTAGCCTAGTCCCAGGATTTACAACAGAAAAAGCAGATTGGAAATAATAAGCAGGGGCCCTTTAATTTATTTTGCTGCGTAGAAAAAAAGAGTCACAAGTCCTTAGCCTTTAAGTGGGGGGGGGGGGACCCCCGCCGGGCTATTTGAATTTAATCCAAAAACCCAGAGAAACACTGCCTAAAAAAAAAAGACGATTTCTTTGTTTTGTTATTTAAATTTCTCCAAGGGAGTTTTTGATCCTTTGTTTGCCAGAGCATACGTTTTTTTCAGAGGTGTACAAAAAAAAATAAAGTCTGGAAAACTTTGGGCGGCCTTCTCAAAGGGTTGTTATTGGTTTATTACCCAAAAAAAAAAGGGGAATGAAAAAAAAAGACTTTTTATTTGCTTTGACAAAGTTACTGTGATGGTTGACAAAGACAAACCAACAGTACTTGATTTTATTTTTTCATTAAGTATGTTGATTTTTTATTGGGTTTTACTCTTGTTGATGAAGTGCTGCAGAAGGGGTTTAATAAGAAGATTGTACAAGATTAAAAAAAATAATTTTGTTTAAAAATGGAAGAAGTTCAACAGTTTAGATTTAAAGCACATGACTGAGCTTTAAGAGGAAATAGAAAGTGACTTTAAATAAGTATAGGGTTGACTAGAAAGGAAATATGCTAAAGCCTTTAAATGTCCTTTCTTATATAATTTACCAGCTCATCGGTTTAGCCAGCTTAAGCACTGGGTCTAGTGTTGCCCTTTTTAGCTTATGGAGATGGGACACCAATTGTCCATAGCTTTTGGGAGTGTTGGGTTGGGTTTAGGTGCCATGTCCCCGATTTGTAAGTGCCTGGGTTTTTAAAAAAAGGGGTAACGGCCCAAATTTACAAACGCCACCCATTGTAGCCCTAGCAACAGCAAAACTTCTTTTTTTAAGGCTGATTTAAAAAATACATTACTGGATGGAAAAAATAACAGAAAAGAAGAATTTAAACGAGCCATGGCTGACGGTCGATGATTACAGACGACAAAAGATCGATCTTCAAAAGAAATGGAAGAGAAAAGACTTTTACTTCACACAGGTAGACGCTGAGGCACATCAGAAAGACATTGCAAAGAGAAACATTGCAAACGATCTCAAGTAAACCCAAAACGAGCCTGATTTTTATTATTGTTATTACCTATATATTTTGATCTTAAAATGCACGAGCAAAGTTAGTTACAGGCTTTAAAAAATATATGCTGCGCCCTAGAGTTAATGATGAAGCGGGGGGCTAATGAAAGAAGAGTTAAGAAAACAATTTTTTGACGAAATTAATTGCGGATCTTTTTGAGCACACAGATATTCGTGAAAGTGTAACTAACGACGTATATCAGTAAAATGCCAGATTCTTGGCCCCAACCCAGTGTATAAAGTGTATTGCAATTTTAGTTATATATTAATGGCTCTGATGACGCTGATTGTCTATTTTTGCTAACTCTGAAGGAGCAGATATTTCAATTTACAATAAATTTTAGTATTTATTTTTTTTTGGCCATTACCTCAATTAGTAAATTATACTTAGCCTAAATTTTAGTATTTATTTTTTTTTGTCATATTACCTATATATTGGCCTTATAAAAAATGACGGCCAACAAAGACGTTGGATGCCAAACCAGCTGTGGGCAATTATGTTCAGTGATGAATTAGCCCATGAAACTCATTAAACCCCTCAAACGTTCATGAAAGTGTAACACATGTATCTCTAAAATCCCAAGTAGTCTCTTCAAATTAACCCGCCAGGTAAAAGTCCGTTGTTGGCCATTCTGAAGTTGAATATATAACCCCGATGATAGTAGTAAACTTAGTCATGGGTTTCATTTTAACTAGACAGAAAGAGAGTAATGAGTTATCACGACTTTTAATTCTGAATGGGCTGATTACATGCTTACACAGTTTAACCATGCAAGTGAAGAGGCTAAGCTAAGAGGTTCTGGCTGGTCTGAAGGAAACAGATCTTGAAATCAGATTAATAAGACAAACAAAGAGTTCCTTCTATAGTCGGCAATTTCTTACATCCCTCTTCCGAGAGATGTTAGAGTTAAATACGAGCAGTCCTTAAACATACATAATTCAGATAACTTTATGTTTCATCGTGCGTGTGTTTTGGCACACTTACACCCAGTTAAAAATCATGCAAACAGAGTATCTATTATAGGCGGCTATATAAATGAGCTGAACTTTTAATAACATAAACTTTCCAGTGAGTGTAGAAAGTATATCTCAGTTTTGAAGAGCAAAAACAAACCAATAACCGTAAGCGTATACACATGGTCTGTAGCAGCACAATCTAGTCCCTCTAAGGATTCTCTCCCCAAACGCTCCTACTTTGGCCGAATCACTTAACAAAGCATGTCGACTTGATACTGTTTGCAGACGGTTCCAAGAGCCATTATGTTATTGATCAGAATCAATTAGCAGACTTTATGGCTTATACTCAAAACACAATACAGCTAAACAAGACCTTTGTAGAAGGTGTCTGGTTTTAGAATCCCATCTATAGAGGCAGATGTTGAAACATAAGAAGCCATTTTGTATTTTAAAAATTTTGTTAGACTGTTTAAAACCGAACTTCTTTACGCCCCCACCGGGGTCTAAAGTTAGTTTTAAAGAATGTACACAAACTGCAGATGAGACCATACGTAGTCTATGCTGACTTTGAAGCGATTCTTGCTCACACAAGTACTACGGCCCTCTCACAGAACAATAAAACACACCTTATTATCTCCGTCATCAGATCTTGTTCTTATGCTTTCGTCGTTGTCTAGGTCAGATGGCGGACACACAAACGCCAGAGATTTACAGAGGTCCCAACGCAGCCGATCGTATTTTTTTACACACATGAAAACACCTTCGCAATCAATTCTCCCATCTGCTAATAATCTCTCAGACATTAAGATGACTCCCGAGACCAAAGGCGTACGAATCAGCCACCCACTGTTGGATATGCGGCTTTAGAGCTAACACTAATAGTAAAGAGCGCCGACAGTGAGAGACCATGATCACAATTTACTGGCAAATTTAGAGGGGCCAGCACACAACAGCTGCAATCTTCAACTCAAGGTTAACCCGAGAAAAAATGGATAACTGCCAATCTTCTTTCATAACTTACGGGGCTATCGATTCTCACTTTATCATGCAAGCAATAACTTCTGAATGTAAGAGGGTTTAGCTGTATTGCACAGTCATCAGAAAAAGTACATGACCTTTACTGTAGGACTGTTTATCCTTCTATGATTTGCCCCAGACATCTGATGGGCGAGTTTTTAAGTAAGTTAGCAGGATCTCTAACAAGACTGTCCAAATCACTAAAAAAATATTTCGAACTCATCTTTAGTCTCGTAAAGGCGTTTACCCCTTATGAATATACATGGGACTCCGTGGGAGAGGTTTGACGACGAGCGGGCGCTGCCGCCCTCTTAAGGAAAGACTTTTACAGCCGTCTTAGAGGCGGGGGCCACATATCTGACGCTGACTATGAATACGCACAGAAAGCCTGGGACGAAATGTACACTGTCGAACCGATGGGTGATATATCTCGATCAATTATTTATTGGCGAGTTGTGTTTTATTGGCAGATGTGTTTCATATAAATTACAGAGCTACTTGCCATGAAACACTTACGGTCTAGATTCATCACAGTACATCCTCTGCCCCCAGGCCTCTCCTGGGACGCATTCTTGAAGTCTACAAACATTCAGATCGACTTAATATCTGTATCTGGATACACTACCAGATGATTGCAAGACGGGGCTGAGCGGGAGGCATTAGCATGGCCTGTCATCCTTACCGCAGAGCCACAACAAGTATTTAGACGATTATGATCCAAACTAAACCATCCAAATATCTAATGTACTTAGACGCCAACAATCTGTATGGGTGGGCCATGAGCCAGGCACTGCCATTAAGAAAACTTTAGAATGTTCGCAGGGCCTCATGACGTTAATAAAGTGTTGAGTTATCTACGCGTTCTTACACAGATTATCCAATTGGACTAATCTTAGAGGTAGACTTAGAATATCCCGCCAGAGTTGCATGACCTCCTATAATGATTATCCCCTTAGCAGCAGCAAGATTAAAGATGAGTCCACCGAACCGCCCCAAAATCGTGCCTAATCTTCGACACAAGACTAAATATGTCTGTCATTACAGGCTGTTTACAATTTTTACTTAAAGACAACGGGTGTTAAAACTGAAGAGCTGTTTCACCAGAATTTATAAGAATTTTGAACAAGAGCCTTTCCATGAGACCATACATCATGAAGAACACCGTCTTAGGACTGCGGCCACTGACGCTTCAGGAAAAAGACTTTTTTTAAAACTTAATGAACAACAGTTGTTTTCGGCCAAAAACCATGGAGACGTACACAATCGTAAAGAGTGTAAGATTAGTTACAAAAGATAAAACAAGCGATTTAAACTAGTCTCCCAAACCTAATTATCAAGACCTTTAGGACGGTTTTTAGCGACGGCCTATGGTTGGCGTTTATGATGAAGAAACAGAATGTGAAGTTGCGACAACAAGCCTGGTGTTTTTATCGGGTTTGCCGTGTTAGAGCTGTCAAAGTTATTAATGCTTGAATTTCTATACGACTACTTTAAAGGCCGCTGTACCCAAAAGTCGAGAGTCCTTTACACAGACACTGCACTCTTTTTATTCTTAGAGATCCCAACTGAAGACTTTTACAAGACTTAGAAGCGGAGGAGGGGCTAATGGAGCTGATGGATGGTATGACACATGCAAAACTATCCAAAAGACAGCCCTCTTTACATTCAAACTGTGAACAAGAAAGTGATTGGAAAGATGAATGATGAACTTATATGGGACGGTCTATACAAGAATATGTTGGCCTTGCTCGGTTCGAAGAGAATGTAAAAAGGGGGCGTTGCTACCCAGTCTTCTGTAACAAAGAAAGCTAAGGTGTTGTAAGTAAGATAGTTGTCAAAAAAAAAAAAAAGAAGTCACGACAACTACCAAGCAGGCTCTCTTTGAACACAAAGTTTTTTATCACACAAATGTTATTCTGCGCTCTACTCTTCATAATCAAGTAAACACAACTGCTGTTAATAAGAAATCACTAGTCTCTAACAATAAACACAGCGAAACTTACGTCAATCCTGAGTTTTCATATGCTGTAGGTCCACTGGAGAACCGACTTGGCTGACTTAAATTAAGATCATAACTTCTAGTACTTAACTGTACTTTACTTAAGATCCTTAACTCAGTACTTAACTAGATACTTAACATGACTTGCCACTTTACTTGCACGTTTACTTGTTATAAACTGACTTAACCAGTACTTTAGCTTTGTACTTAACCTCAGTACTTAACAACACATTCAAAAAAAACTAATTCAGTAAAATAAATAATGGGTTTACAGAAGGAGGTTTTTTGGCTTTTTTTTGCAGAGGCTAGTTCTTCTTTCTTTTACTGTTTTTGTGGGGATTTGTGACTTTGTTGTAAGTATGGTTTTAGGACACTTGTATGCTATAAAGCCCCCCACCAACACACAATACTCCCCAGTACATAATAATACATCTTACAGTTTGATTGTGTTGTTGTTGGTTGGCGGCGGCGGCGCTGGTGCTGATGATGTAATTTTACTATCTAATAATTTTTGTTTTTACTGCTTGGTTTGCTTTTTGCAGTCTGTTCCATTCAGCTAGGTTTACGACCCGGCCTCCAACACGCCCCCCGCACTTTTAGACTTAGACTTAGTAACACTACTCACCTGCGGGACACTCAGTTGTGGCGACACTCAGTTGTGGACTATACTTGTGGGACACTCGCCCTGTAGATTCACTTGTGGGACATTCTGCTCCTGTGGGAGTCGCAATCTTCTCCTGCTCGCTCATTTTTTTATAGTGATGCATTAAAATTAATATGATTAAAATTAATATGATTGAAAGTAATTAATCCATAGATGAATGGACATAAACAACGTCCCAAATCTATAATACATGTCACATGCAAGAGATTCTCTCCCAGGGACTTGGTTAAAACCGGATCTTGTTGTTAAGTCATTATTTTAAATCTTCTTGCTGAATCAATCGGCGCTTATCTTGCCTACTAATTTAGTATGATAAACTAATCATTGTCTGTCCCACCGATCTAACCATTTTTTTTTGATCCTAGCTGTGCTTCGTACTAGGCGTAATTCTTCTCAACGTCTGATGTAGACAATTGCTGAATCTGTTCCAATACTTACGTTCAACGCCTAAATACTGCCTGGTTTTCCCACATGCAGCCAGAGAGTATAATATTTCTTTATTATGACAGAGGTTTGGGTCTGTTGCATCCTCACACTTTAATAGCTCGTCGCAATATTTACTTTTTTTAATTAACCTTTTTAAAAAAAGCAAAAAAAAAAAATAAAAAACCATGAGTTTAACGGCTGGTTAATTATGCAGTGCCCATTGTTGGTGTTTATAGTTTACTCAACCCTAGCCATAATGTTTGTTAGAATAAAAACCCGCCCAACATGGGAAAGATAGAAGATTCGCCGAAACTAGTCTGTAACCTTATTTTTAGCTCTGGCAACAAAGATTATCCTGATTAAAAAGCACATAGACAGTCTTTCATATTATGATTATTTTAATTATTTTTTTTAGTTAATAAAAAACATGAGCACTGCAAAGATCATCAATACTATTTACCACTCTGCTGTAATCATCGGGTCTTAGTATAGGCAATCTATAGCATGTTAGCAAAAAAAACATGTTTAAAATGAGGCCGGACTGATCTAGGAAGGTTAGACATTGAGGATGTTGTTAAGGTTATAGCTGTAATACCGGCGGGGATTGCCTTCAAAAGACTTTCTTGTTGCACAGGGGGATTATCCCAGAAAACATCAATGCATAGAAAGATTAATGCATAGAAAGATTCATTCTAAAAAAATATTGGATTTATAAAAATAGATTCATTATTTATAAAAAGATGTCCTGGATTAGTTCTGATGGTAGGAGGAGCTATTGTTAATGCATTGGCTTTCTCTGGCAGCAATTATTATGTTTAGTAAATTGCGGTTTAGTATATATTGCGGTTATATGTTAGTAAATTGCGGTCTGATGAAGAGAGAGAACAAGGCAATGGAAGATTTTAGCTAAGGCAAGAGGACGCTTACGAGAAAAGGAGAATGATTGCTCCTCATTATAGACCTTTATTAATAAAAAGTTAACGAGAGCAGGGACATGCAGAGCACACATTTACAGGACGTTGATGAAGCAATGAGATGAATATTAATTAGTGACAGGAAAGAAGTTTCTAACATCGTCACGCCAGAACTGTATGACTTTTATGAAACCATCTGAGGATCAGAAAATGGTTAGAGGAAATAGGCTTATTATAGGTGCTATGGGAGCAATCTTTCTTTCTTGCATATTCAATCTAAAAACATTGTTAAAAATGTTAATAAAACAAACAGTCCCTTCTTATGGGCGATACAAAGTACAAAATATATTATTCACCGTAGAGGGTATTGGAAAAGAAAGGTGCTATTGATAAACTGAGTTAAAGCTGCTAGGGTGTCTGAAATCAGAAGCGAAAAGACTGGCTTTTCAAAACAAGCGATCTGGCAATATATCTGCCCGCCCCCAAAAAAGATAATAATAAGGCCTCGATTTGTTAAATCAGTTCCTAATGACACCCACCAGATGGACTTGTTGTATCTTCCACATGACAAAGTTAGAAAAGAAAAAAGTTTAAGTTATGCTCTTACAGTTGTTGACATGGCCTTCAAGGTATAAAGATGCTGAGCCCTTTTAACGGATAAAAGCCTCAACTGCTGTGGCCGTGGCCTTCTACTTTTAAAAAAATATTACATGCGAGGTCCATTAAAGTATCCTAGGTTGATTCAGGTTGATGATGGAGAAAAAGAGGTTTTTTTTAAAGGAGCTGGTAAAACCAACTGTTTTTTAAGACATCGGGTTACAGTTAAGAGAGGGATCCCAGGCAACCATCGCTCCCAGGCCCCTAGTAGAAAACTTTAATAAGAATCTAGCTGAGCGTCTGTTTACCTACTCATACCACAGATACCTTATGGACAAAAACACGCCCAACACAGAATGGGTTAGGAGATTGCCAGTCAGTCTTACGCGCCATGAAACAACGTAAAGATTTAAAGCAACGGGCCTTTAAGCGGTGAACGGGATCAAACTAAAAAAAATTAGCATTACTGAAGACATCCCAAAGTAAATCAGAAACTCTTGTCGTTTGGATTAAAAAGTAAGATACTTGTTATGCGCCTGGAGAGCCAGAGGGCTGTGTTAGAATTAGAGCCACAGACCCTATATGGAGCGTAGGTCAGACGTATATGAAGTTGAGAAGAAGGAATTATGAAAACAGTGCCCCTCCCGTTGCTATTTATTTTAAGAGAGACTCTTTCTTCTAAAAAAGCTGCCCCCTCCTCTAAAAGATCGTTTGTTCGCGAAAGAGTTGCAAGTTGTCCCACAAACAACACAGTGCCTGTTAGTTAATCAGAGAGAAAGTTTTAAATGTGCGGTTCTAGAGCAGAAAAAATTATTTTGCCCGGAAACCCCCTCCAGACTTTATTTTTCGGCGATTAGATTTGTTTAAATTTTTTTTTAGGTTTTAGTCTATTTTTTTTTAGGTTAAGAGAATTTGATTATGTGAAAAGGGGGTGTTTGCGGGCGCGAAATAGATTGCTGGTCAAGAACAGACATTTAAACCTTTTTTTTCTGAGCTGCTTCCAGCGATCATTTCAGGAAGAGCCTGTTTCGCGATTATGGAGGTCATCCACAATCATTCATGTGCCAAAGAAGAAAGTGATCAGTCAGCTCAACGACTGCAGACCAGTGGCGCTAACATCAGTCCCATGAAATGTACTGAGGAAAAATTTGTCCTCAAAGCATCTCAGGGAGAGAGAAGACTGAAGACCATCATGATCCACTGCAGTTCGCCTACACCAGAGGTAGGAGCACAGAATGATCCATCTGACAATGCTGCACCACCTCTCACACCAGCACCCTGATAGGCATCGGGACGTTCGCCAGGGTTCTGTCTGTGGATATTTTTCAAGTGCTCCAAACACCATTCAGCCCCTTCTCCTCGTCGGAAAATACTGGCCATGGCTGGTTAAACCAGATATCATCAAATGGCTCTACAGCTTCCTGACTGACAGACCCACAGCAAATCGTAGTTGTGTGGCCGGGTTGTCTTCTGATGTCTGGTGACCAATGCAGGCAGCCCCACAGGGGGTTGTGTTCTGTCGCATGCCTTTCACATCTACACAGCTGACTGCCGCACCAGGGAAGGCATGCAGTCTGCAGATCAAGTTCGCATATGACACGTCGCTTTACAGGGCTGATGCACGACTCTGATGAAAACCATGTACGAGAGGCAGTTCAGCAAGTTGTTGGTGACTGGCGACTGCGACAGGAAATTCCTTAGCTCAATGTCACCCAAAAGACAGAGGAGATGGTCATCGATTTCTGCAGGAACCCAAGCAGCACCCACCCCACTTGTCATCAAAGGAAGAGGAAACGTGCGCATTGTGCGCAACCTACAAAGTAACTTCGGCAAGTCCATTGACAAGTTGGTGGTGGCACCCCTAACATCGGCATGTGCTTGCTGCAAGAAGGCCACCAGCGTCTTTTCTTTCTGCGGAAGCTCCCCACAGTCAGGCGGTCAACAGCACCATCCTGAACTTGTTCTATTCAGTCAGTGATCCAGTCCATCTTCCTCTCAACCATCTGTGCTTCCATCCATCCTCCTCTACACACCATTGTGTGTGTGTGTGTGTGTGTGTGTGTGTGTGTGTGTCTGTGTGTGTTCGTTGGTTGTGTGTGTGTGCGCCCGTGAGTGTGTGCGTGGTGTGTGTGTGTTGTGCGTGTGTGTGCGTGTGCGTTGTGTGTGGTGTGTGTGTGTGTATGTAGTGTGTGGTGTGTGTAGTTGTGTGTTGTGTGTGTGTGTGTGTGTGTGTTGTGTGTGTGACGGAAACAAGCTCATATAAATTAAATAGAAAACGAAAAATATTTTGTGACGTCTTTAAACAAATACGTAAAGTTGTCGTTCGTTGTTATGTCCCTTGTATCCATTTTTTTTTTTTGGCGAATATCTCCAAGTAAAGTCACATGTTACCGTTGACCAATGAACTGCCTTTGTCGTTGACAACATAAACTGAAACATTCAATGTCACGAGCAACACTGATCTTCGGCAAGATCGGGAACAACGGGGCAGCAGGCATTGAAAGGTGACAGCAAGAAGATTAAACTCTGCAACGATCCAGCGTTTTTGAAGCGGGTTAGAGGAAGATCTAAAACTGAAGAAGGCTACAGCACGCTAGCCGTGGAGAAATGGTTTCGTAATTGGCGAAGAGCAAGAGACGGCGCAGACATAGGGGAGCTGGGCCATTCGTGCGATCCATCCACAGAAGGGACTGGAGGCTGGAGTTACCATCTGATGGTTAGACCTTGGTCTGGAGGGGTGGGAAAACCTTCCCCCCCTCTGGGGGGAATTTTTGACTTGGGCTTTTTAGAAAAGCTTATGATTATGGGAGGAAACACATTTGACATGTTACCCTCTGGGTAAACAGGTTGTTTTGGCATTGACGAGCTGCAATTAATAGTGTGTTTTTTCTCTTTGCGCCTTGTATTTATGCATTATGGGGTCAGGGGTGTTTTTACTCTCTTGTTTGTCAATATATTATAATCTGGCTTGATATCTCATAGGTTTGTCGTGAAATGACATCTAAACAAAAATTTCTCGATATATCTTGCACACTATTTCTGCTGGATTTTTACAAAAAGAGATACAGTGATGTGTTTGTGCATGGGCATCCGAATCGCATGCAGCTGAAATCTGTACGTACCACTCAACCACAGCTGTGCGCTTTTCTTGTTCCCCCGTGTGCAAGTGGAGCAGCCGACACCTATCCACGCAAATTCTTGCTTAGTTTTGTCTCCACAGTTCAGTGTGTATCACAAAAACAGCGTATGTTCACTTAGGCTCAGATCAAGATTTTGTTATTGTGATCATTAGAATTTTCTACGAAAAAGTAAGTACTGTAACATTCGTTTTATATACGTCACTCCGGTTTTTGTGGCACTAAAAGTAATGCGTTTTACGACAGCGCGTTGAGGCAAAAGTTTTCTCTAGTGGTGAGAGATTCAATAACATGAACAGTGATTTGGAGCAACTGGTCTAATAATAAAAAATAATAATGCCATGAGTTTCTTTGTCTCTCAAGTCACACCTATGTTCGAAGGCGCTTGTGTTTTTTTCTTCTCTTGTCGCAAAATGTTGTCTTTGTAAAGAAATCTAACATACAAAGCAGTCATGTGTGTGCATTGCCATGCGTGCTTTTACTGTGATCTCTGTCTGCAGCATGACGTTATTGCATGTCTTAGTAAACCCACCTCCCCCACTCCCCACTCTGTGTGTTGTTGTGTCTGTGTGTGTGTGTGTGTGTGTGTGTGTGTGAGTGTGTGTGTGTAGTGAGTGTATAAAGCGTTCATGCACACATCTTTCTACACACCCTCTGCCATCCGTTTTCTACTGCGCATGTCTCTCATCATTTCGGCCAGGACTCCTGTGCTAAGCATGTGTAGCCTAGGATTAGTATAGCAGATGGTTCTCGCTGTCACAGCGCAGAGCATTCACTTTTCTGATTGGGTTGCTGGAGAACCTCTGACATGCGTGTCCGTGCTTTGGAAAAACCGCTGCTTGAGTTCGTTGCTAGTTTTAGTTTCTGCGTACTTCACACTAACTTTGACAAAGTGTATGGGAATAGGGCCAAAAACCGCTTTTGCCGCATTTATAATATCCATTTGTTTTTAAACCGTCTTTGTTTCGATCATTGGGACTACATGGGCAGGTGTGCAGCCTCTAAACTACACTGTAATTATAAAAATGCCGTCATCTTCTCCTGTGTGAATTCAGATTTGACACCATGGCAGTATGAACAACCGTGACCTTTTAAAAGCACACCCAAATGCAAAGGAATAATGGTTTTTTTTTCTTATTTTTTTTTCAAGAGATGGGAGAGACCATGTTGTAATTCATTTAAAAAAAACACAGAAAAAAAAAAGAAGACGATATAACCCCACTAACTGAAGAAAAGTAAAAAAAAAAAATGAAAAAAATCCTATCCAGAAGTCTCTCCATTTGAGACGTGCCTTCAAATATGTAGCATGTCATAGACTAGATCAGATTTGTGATTGCCATTCCAGAAAATATGGACTTTACTCGCCCATGGTTATCACAGAAGCTGTTTTGCACGCGTTTTTTACCAATGTGAAATTTGCCGAGGAAAAAAGAAACATGAGACAGAGAGTGAAGAAGTTGTATAGGGGACCCCATCTAAACCAAAGAGGACTGCTGTTGCTACATCAGGCCCACTGGCTTCCAAGACACGGACAGATGTATCTTTTGCAACAAAAAATTCAGAAGAAAGCTTCAAAAGGAGTTGCAGTGTTTGAAAAAAACTTGTAAAATGAGTCACCAAGATCGGCAGAAACAGTCTATAAAGGATGCAGCAAAAATTACGCATGATGACATTTTCACTCATTATCAAGATGTAGATCTGGGCCTAGCACGTGAAGCTCACTATCATGAGGGTTGCAGGAAAGACTATGTAAAGATCTGAAGGCAGGCATTGCTGAAACATCCACAGGCCAGAATCATTGTTGAGCAGCTACAGGCACATTGAGAGGGCATTTGAGTACATATGTGAGTACGTTGAAAATGCCCTTGATCAGAGGTGCGCAGGTGGATGAGAATGACATGCTGAGAGAGAAAGTACTGTGGATACATGCAACAAACATTCCCCTGACTTCTACAAACCCAGGATACAAAAGACTTTACAAACTGACAGAAAAGATAATGAAATATTTTGGCTTCAGAATAAAATTTTGTGCTCCGAACCATCGCAGTGAACTTGTTTATTGTGACGAACTTGCCCCAGGTCAGGCAGTTGAGACAGCGTTTGTGTCAGCAGCTTTTGAAGAAAGGGGGACTCTTGAGGACGTCTGCATATTGTCTTTCGTCGACACATCTTGGATGCTTTTAGAGCTGCACCTGACATGCCATGGCCTCCATCTACAGGTACCTTCAGTCTGATGTTTTCCATTTCCTCAGCTATTCTCACAGAATTTTCTCCAAAACCTGCCCGTCTGGAAAAAAGTCAAGAGTACTGTGGAGCAAAACAAAACCACCAGATAGCATCCTCCATCGGCCAGGACATACTGCTTTGACAGGGGGGGAAAGTGGAAAATGCCCCAAAACATCTTCTTTCTTGGAAATTGTCTATCAGACATTTTTTACTGGTAGGGGGCCCGGGAAACTTCTAAGTCTCTTGAATCATTTTGAACACGTTGCTGGATACAAAACAATTGTCGGGACTTGAGAATGCTATGGCCAACTCTGTACATCGAGTTTGCTAGTCCCTTTTTTGCCTTTCAACGGTGAGTTTGGAACAGAAACAAATGATTCTTTTCTGTGGGAATAACTTTGACCCTGAACGAAAGAAACCCTGTTCAGGAGCTGACACCACCCCTCCCACCATGGCCCCCCCCCAGTTATTTCAAGAGGGTGGGCAGGAAAACACAGTGCATGACACAGTTCCTTCTCAAAACCCGAACTATCTCCTGCTCCTCAAAACCACCACATGCTTCCATGCAGTCTGAACCAAGAAAAAAACCCCTACCACCCTGCTTTGCAAAAGAAAGGCAGGAAACCAAAAACCCAACTTTTAATGTTTTTCGACACTCATTTCTCAAACCAGAGGCAGTCCCTTTTTACAAAGCTAAATTGTTGACTTTTGGTGGGTTTTTTCTCCAGGATTTGAGGCCAAAAAAAATGGAAATCAACTCGGTGCTGGAGGGTGGGTATGGGGTGTCTCTCACAGGAGAGAAGGGGAATAGAAAGGATGCAGTTTTACCCGTTGAACTACATGCCAACCCATCCACCACCCCATGACGAAAATTTCCACAGTCCAGCATGTTCTCAAAGTGTCCACAGGCCAGCAACAAAGCACAAGGGGGGGCAAGTTTTTTTTATAACATTTTAGTTTCATTTGACTTAGCAGAAGCAAGGAAAGCATACAACTTGGGGTGGCCCGAAACAATCTCTTCCAAGACATCTTTGTCAACTAGGAAACTTCCAATACAATCTGCTCTTTCCTTGGCGGCGCCTGTTGGCAAACTGATAGGGGAACTTTGGGCTTGCAAATAGCCCTTCAGTCTTCTGTTCCCGTGCGAGTGGGTCAATGGAAACAAGTGTTTGCTGGCAAACATACCAACCGTTGCTCTTCGAGTACACAAACTAGTCCCACCTCAGCTTCGGCAGCTTGGCTGATGCTGTCTTTAAGATGCTTTGTTTGTGACATCAGCACATGTATAGGGTGAGAGGTTGAGAGGTTTTTTTTTTTTTTTAATCCTGTTACTCAGAGACATGTCATTACCATGACAAGTTGGTGTTTTTTGTATCTTACTGTGTTTTCATATGCATTTTAAATTTTGTTCGTTAGAAGAACAGGTGCCGCATTCCTGTTGTTATGGTTTGTGGAAATGCCCTATGAGCAGATTTAGCCTTGTTCAATATATTCTTTAGTTTTGTACCAAATTTCTAATACAAATTACTAAGAAGAAATTGGATTTTAAGAGACTTAAAATAACCCCCCACCAACCCCTGATTAATCACCCATCGGTTAGGGTTACTATAGGTGTAAACGCTCGTATATCATGAAATAACCTGGTTACAGCGGGGTAAACATATGACCATAAAAATTTTAAAATGAACAATGTATCAGAAAAATTTTCACTCATAAATCCCCCCCCCCCCCCCACCAGAGGGGGTTGTGGGGGTGGGGGGAGGGGGGGTTCGTCTACGGATGGCCAATGGTTTCCTATGAGGTTGGTCGTGTGGGCAAGCCAGCACAGCAGGAGCGGCAGATCAGCCAGAATTCCACAACCATTTCGGGAAGATTGCCTGAGGTAGGCGATGTTTGGATTTGTATAGGCTAGACTTATTTATAGATTGCACCCCCCCCCCCCTTTAATGGTGATGGAGCATTCATTTTTGGTAACTTGGAACCTGATGTTCGTTTTTTTTTTAAATCAGCATCATTAATTTTCTTATCTTTATTCATGCGATTTGCTTGGCAATGTAAAATTACATTTATTTTTGGGGGGGTTTTTTTTGAAACTTGGGGTTTTTTTTTTTTTTTTTAAAAGGGGGGGGGGTTTTGGAAACGGTGGGAAATAAAAGGGTTGTTTTTTAAAAATTTAAAGGGGGGGTGATTTTTGGGGGGGGTTTTTTTGGGGGAAAAAAGTGGGGGGGGGTTTTTTTTTTAAACCTTTAGGGTTTTCTTTAAATGGGGTACCGTTTTAAAAAATTATTTTTTGTTTCAGGGAAAAAAGGGGTTTTGGGGAAATGGGCCCCGGCCGGGGTTTAAAAAAGGGGAAAAAATTTCCAAAAAAATTTTTTTTTTTAAAAAAAAATTTTTAAAAACCCTTTATTTTTATTTTTTTTTATTTTTAAAATTTTTAAGTTTTAAAATTCCCCCAAAAAAAATTTTTTCGTATTTTTTTTTTTCCCCCCCCGGGGGTTTTGGGGTTTGGGGAGGGGGGGACATTTAAAAAATTAAGGTTGTGGGAAAAGGCCCGGGGGGAACCCAAAAAATTTCGGGGGTTCTGGGAGGGATTTTTTTTGAGGGGAAAAATTAAGTGCCCCCCCTTTTTGGGAGGGAATTTTGGAAAGGAAATTTGGGTTTTTTTAACGTAAAATTTCCCTTTTTATTAGGGTTTTCTGGGGTTTTTAAAATTTTAAGGAAACCTTTTTTTGGGGGGGAAAATTTTTAAAAAAAAAAAATCTGGGGCAAAATTTTGTTAAACCTTTAAAAATTTTATTTTTTGTTTTGGGAAAAAACCCCAATTTTTCCATTTTTTCCAAAAAAAGGTAGGAACGGACCCCCGGGGTTAAGGGGCAAAAACCCCCTTTTAAAACCCCGGGGGGGAAAAACAAAATTAATTTTAAAAAGGGGGGGGGGGTTACCAAATTTTTGCCCCCTTTTTTTGGGGATAAAAATTAAAAATAACCGGGGGAAAAAACTGAGGAAAGGGGAAATTTGGGGGAAAAAGGGGCAAAGGCCGAGATAAAAAAACCCAAAAGAAAAGGGTAAGGGCCCAAAAAAACAAAAAGCTAATCAAAAAGAAGGGAAGTTTCAAAGGGGGGGGAAAAAGAAAGGGGGGGGGGGGAGATCCCAAATAAAAAGGAAGGGGAAAAAAAACAGAAGGGAGGGGGGGGAAAAAGGGGGCACAAATAAATTTTTTAATTAGAAAAAAAAACCCAAAAAACCGGGGGGCGGGAAAAACCCGGAAAAAATTTTTGAAAATTTTTTTGGGGGGGGAAAAAAATAGGGAAAAATTTTTTTTTCCCCAAAAAGGGTTTAAAGAAAAGGGGAACCCAAAAACCCCTCAAAAAAAAATTTTAAATTTTTCTACCCCAGAAAAACCCGGGGGACCCCAAAAAAGACCCTTTAAAGGCAGGGGCGGGAAACCCTTTTTGCCCGGCTTAAATTTTTTAAATGGGTTTCACACTTTTTTTTCCCAAAAGGGAAGGGGTCTTTTCCATTCCCGGGTTTTTCTTTTTAAAGATTACGGGCTTTTGGGGGGGGGCCCACGGTTACAAATGACCCGGGGCTAAAATTTTTTTTGAATAAAGGGGGGGGGGCATTTTCGGGTTTTTTTCCAGAACACCAAAAAGTATATCATTTAAAATTTTTTAAAAAACCCGGGAAAAGGGGGCCAAAGAAGGCCCTTAACCCCCCAAAAAGGGGGGCAATGGGCCTTTTAAACCCCAAAAAAAATCCCCCCAAAAACCTGGAATTTTTTGTTCCGGGTTTTTTGTTTTTTTGGGGAAAAAACAAAAACCCCAAACCCCGTGGTCTTTAAAAAGGGCCTTTTTTAAAATCAAATTTTTTGACTTGGGAGGCAATAAGGGGAAAAAAGGTTTTTGGGGATAAAAATTTTTTGTCTAAGGGGGAAAACCCAATTTTTCCCAAAAAATTTTTTTAAGGGGGGGCCCCTTGTTATGGGGGGCCCCCCCTTTGTCTTCCCCCTTTTTTTTTTTTTTGGGGTTTGGGTTTGGCGGGGGGGGAGAAGGGTTTTTTCCCAGGGTTTTTGGGGTTTTCTCTTAAAGTTTAAAAATTAAATTTTCCCATTTGGAAAAAACCCCCCAAATTTTTTTTTTGGGAAAATTTTTTAAGGTTTTTTGAAAAATAAAAAGGGGGGGCCCGGGTTTTATGACCCAAATGGTTTAAAATCCCTTTTAAATTAAGAACCCCCCTTTTGAAAAAGGAAAATTTTAATTAAAATTATTTTTTCCAAGAATTTTTAAAAACCCCCTTTTTCCAAAACTGTTTTTGGTAAAATTTTTCCCCCAGCCGCCCCCTTTTTTTTTTTGGGGCCAAATTTTTTAAAAAGTTATTGGTTTTCCCCCCCCAAAAAAGGGTTTTTAAATTTCCCCCCCAAAATTTTGGGGTTTTTCCCCGGGGGGGCCTTTTGGGGGGGGGGGGGGGTTTTTTAAAAAGACAAGAAAAGGGGGTATTTAAAATTTTTCAATTGTTTTTATATTTTTAAAGGGTTTTAATATTTTTTTAACCAAACTTTGGGGAAAAAAATTTTTTTTTAAAAAAGTTTTTAAAAATTAAAAAATTTTTTCTTTTTCCCCCTTTTTCCCCCCTTTTTTTTCCCCTTTTTTTTTTCTTTTGTGGTGGGGCCCTTTTTTTTTTGGGTTTTTTTGGGGGGGGTTTTTTTTTTTTTTTTTTGTTTTTTTTGGGGGGGGGGGAGAAACCCAAAAAATTTGGGGGGGGGAAACCAAGGGGGTTTGGGTTTTGGGGGTTTTGTTGGGGGGTTTTTGGGGGGGATTTTGGGGTTTTTTTTTTGGGTTTTTTTGGGGTTTTGGGGGTTGGGGTTGGGGTTTTTGGTTTTTTTTGGGGGGTTTTTTTTGTTTTTTAAATTTTTTTCAGTGGGTTTTGGGGGGAAAAAAAAACCGGGGGTTTTCGGGGTTTTCCCCCAAAAAGGGGGTTTTTTTTTCCTTTTTAAAAAGGGGAAAAAAAACAAAAACAAAAAAAAACCCGAGAAAGGGGGGAAAAGAATTTGTGGTTTTTTTTTGGGGGGGTTAAAAAAGGGTTTTTTGGGGGGTTGGGGAAAAAAAAAAATTTTTTGGGCCCCTTTTTTAAAAAAACCTTTCCCCCCAAAAGTTTTTTTTTTTGGGGAAAAAATTTGGGGACAACTTTAACCCCCCCGGGTTTTTAAGGGGGCCCAAAAAAAAAAGGGAAATAAAGGGGCCGGGGTTTTTTTTTTTAAAAAAAAAAACGTAAAGGGGACCCCAAAAAAGCGTTTTTTCCCCCAAATTTTAAAAAATTTTTTTTTTTTTTTTCCCTTTTTTTTTGGGGGGAAAAAAAAGGCCCCCGGGGTGGTTTACCCTTTTTTTTTTTTTTTTTCCCCCCTTTTTTTTTTAAAAATTTTTTTAAGAAAGAAGAAAGGGGAAAGGAAAACCCCAAAAAAAACGGGGGGGGGAAAAACCCCCAACAAAAAGGGAAAAACTTTTTTTTTTTACCAAAAAAAAAAAAAAACCCAAAAACCCCCATTTGTCTTTAAACCCCAAACCCCGGCAGAAAGAACAAGCCCCCAGGCTCCCAACCGTAAACAAAAAAATTTTTAAACCTAAAATTGGGGGAATAAACCCCCCCTTTTTCCCCAAACATTTTAAAAAACCCCCCCCTTTTTTAGGGGCGCAAATTTAACAATTTTTCCCCCCCCCAAAGGGGGGAAAAAATCAAAGATATTTGGGGGGGGGTTTAAAAGGAAATTGGTTTTTTCCCGGACCCAAATAGGGGGGAAAAAAAATAGGCCAAAAAATTTTGAAAAAAGGGGGTTTAAAACCCCCGAAAATTCAGAAACCCAAATTGTTTTGGGGGAAAAAAAGGCAAATAAAAAACCCGGGGGGAAAAAATCCCAAAAAAGGGGTTTAAAAAATAAAACCCCCCGGCCGGTAAACCTTTTAAAGGGGTCGGCAAACAAAAAAACGGAAAACCGGGAATTTGGCACCCCCCATTTAAAATTTTGGGAAAAAAAAGCCCCTTAAAATTTAAAAGAAATTGGGGAAACCCCCCAAAAATTTTTTTTTAAAATTTTTTAAAAAAAAAAGTTTTAAACCCAAAAAATCCCAAAAATTTAAAAAGTTTTTAAAAAAACCCCCAAGACCAAAAATTTTTTTTTTTCCCCCCTTATTAACCCCAAAAACCCCCTTTTTTTTGGGCCCCCCCCTTTTCTTGAAATTAAAAAAAAACCCCCCCGAAAAATTTAAAAATCTTCCCCCGGGGGGGCCCGGGAAGGGCCGTTGGCCCCAAAAAAACCTTTTTTAAAAAAAAAAAATTTAAAATTCTTTAACCGGGAAAACCCCCGGAAAATCCCTCCTTAAAAAAAAAATTTAAAAAAGGGGGGGC
>JAMYXO010002050.1:0-25840 GCA_033310375.1 Conus canariensis
GTGTGTGGTTTTGGTGTGGGGGGGTGTGGGTGTGTGTTGTGTGGGGGGTTGGGGGGGTGTGGGGTGGGTTGGAATTTTTCGTCCCCGGGGTGGGGGAGTGCGGGGGCCCCCCCCATGCCCCCTGGGCCCCCCTTTTTTTTAAACATTTTAAAAAAATTTTAACTCTTCCCTTTCCCTTGTGAGGGAAAGGGGAAAACGTGAAAAAATTTAAAGGGGGGTTGGAATTTGGGGGGTGGGGGGAAAAGGGGGTGGGGGGGAAGGGGAAAACCCCCATTTAAAAAAAGGGGGAAAAAAAAAGGGGCCCCTTGGGGGTCCCCCCGGAAAAGCGGGGCTACCCGGGCCCCCCCCCTTTTAACTTTTAAAAAAGTTTTTTTGGGTTTTGTTTTTCCCCAAAATGAAAAAAAACCAAAGGCCAACCCCGGTTTTTAAAAAACCAAACCCCCGGTTTTTCCGTCCCCCGGGTTTTTCCCCAAAAATTTTAACAACGTCCGGGGGGTGGTCATAAAATTTTGGAAAAGGGTGAAAACCCCCTGGGAAAAACCAGGTTTTTTTTTTGGGAATTCCCCCTTTTTTTTTTTTTTTTTCTTTTCCCCCCTTTTGGGTTTTTTTTTTTTTTTTTTCAATTTTCTTAATTTTTTTTTTAAAAAGGGGCCCCGCTGTTTTTTCTTCCTTCCTTTTTTTCCCCTTGGGGGGTTTTTTTTAAACCGGGGTTTTTTTTTTTTTTTTTTCCCAAAACCCCTTTCCCTTTTGGCCCTTTTTTCCCCCCCCAACCTTTCTTTTGCAAAGTAATTTTTTGCATAAAAGGTTTTTAAGCTGGGGACAAAATTTTGCAAAATTTGCCCCCCGTATTAATGCAAAAACAGACTTAAAAAAAGTCCCCGTTTAAAACTTTTTTTTTTTTCCAAATGTCATGGCCCTTTCTAAAATTTTTTTCTGTGGTTTAAATCCCGCAAGAACCACCCCCAAAAATTTAATTTTCTTTTCCCCCCTTTTGCCCTAAAACCCTTTTTTTTTACAGAATCTTTCCCTTTCCCCCCGAATTTTTATTAAAAAAGCCAAAAAAAAACATCAGCTACTGAACCCAAAAATAATTTTGCATGATGGCCCCCCCTCCCTTTGGTTCCCCTTTTTCCCCCTTTAAAGGGAAAACAACCCTTCCCCCCCCCTTTATTTTTTTGTGTCCCCCCCGGTTTTCCCTTTTTTTTTATTTTCCTTTAATTTTTTGTCCCCCCCTTTTTTGAAACCCTTTATTTTAACTCTTCCTTTCCCCCACATTCCTTTTTTTTTTTTTCCCTTTTTGGGCCTTTTTAAATTCAAATTATGCCTTCCCCCTTTTTCCCCCCTTGTTCCCCCCCCCTCTTTTTTCTCTTTCTCTCCCCGCCCCCCTTCCCTTCCCCCTCTTTTCTCTCTCTTTCCCCATTCCCCCTTTTAAAAAAAAAAAACAACCAAAACCCCACAACCCCACCAAAACAAAAAACAAAATTTTGCCCAAATGCGGCCCCTGCCCCCGCAAAGGAAAAAAACCCCAACAATGCAAAGAAAAAGTCCCCCCAACCCCCCACATAAAAACCCCACCCACCAAAAGCAACCAAAAGCACTTCCCCCCAATGCAAAAACCCCAAAGCCCAAAAGGCCCCACGCAAAAAGCCCCCAAAGCAAAAAATGCCCCGCCAAAAGCAAAAACCAAAGCAAACCCCCAAAAACTCCCCCCGCCCCCAAAACACACAAAACAAAAACACACACCCCACCCCCACACAACCCCCCCAAAACACACATTTCACAAACCCAAAAAAAAACCAAAACGAAATGGCCCCAACGCGGGCAAAAGCAAGCCAAAACACACAGAAATCACGCAAAAAAGGGCATCCCCCAACCAAAAAAAAAAAACAAACCCCCACAAAGCCCCCGCCCCAAAACCCCCCCGCATGCAAAACCCCGCATTCCAAAGGGGCGCAAACCCCCGCAAAAGCAAAGCCCTGGCCCCCGCCAACCCCAAAAGCCAAAAAGGCCCCCACTCCCCCACACACCCCAACATAAAAACACAAAACACCCCAAAATACCAAAAACACCCCCCATAACACAAACACACCAAAACCCCAACCCCACAAACACACAAAAACACCCCTTTTTCCCTTTCCCGAAAACTTTTTTTTTTTTGTCCAAAAATAAAAAAAGTGACCCCCTTCCCCCCCCCCTTTTTTTTTCTTAAAAAATTAATTTTTTTTTTTCCCCCCAATCCCCCTTTTTAAATTCCCTTTTTCAAAAAATTTTTTGGGTTTTTTTCCAAATCAAAAGGGTTTTTTTTTCCCTTTCCCCCCCACCCCTGCTTTTGGGGAACCGGGTTTTTTTCCAAAAATGCTTTACAATTTTTTAATGCGGTGCGGCCCCCATGTTTTTTTTTGTTTTGTGGGGGGTGTTTTGTTGGGGGGGGTGTTGGGGGTTTTGTTGGGGGGTGTTTTGGTTTGGGGGGTTTTGGGGGGGGTGTTGTTTTGGGGGTGGGGGACAAAATTTAAATTTTTCGTTGGGGGGTGGGGGAAAGTGCGTGCTCCCTGCCCTTGGTTCCCCAAAATTTTTTAAACCAAATTTTTAAAAACCCCTGTTTTAATCTCCCTTCTTTTTTGAGGGGAAAAGGGGAAAAACGTGATTGGGGGAGGGGGGTTTTTTAAAATTTGGGAAATGGGGGGAAAGGGGGGGGGGTTGGGGGGGGCAAGCAACCCGATGGGGGGGAGGGTTGGGGCCCTTTGGATCCCCCCCCCGAAACCGGCCCCTTTTTTTACCCCCCCTTTCCAAAAACCCTTTTTTAGTTTTTTTAAATTTAAAACCCAAGTGAAAACCCAAACCCCAAAACCCCGTTTTAATACCCCCCCCTTTTTTTCGTCGATCACCGAAGTTTTTTTTTGCAAAAGTTGGGCCCCCGGTCCCGTTTCTTTGGGTGGGTGGGCCGCCCGGGGGAAACCCCGGTTTCTGTTTTTTTTTTGGGAAAATATTTTTTTTTTTTTCTTTTCTTTTTTTTTTTTGGGGCCCCTTTTTTTTTCCCTTGGTTTTTTTTTAAATTTATTTTTTTTTTTTCCAATTTTAATTTTTTGGTTTTTTGTACTTTTTTTTTGGTTTTTTGGGGTTTTTTTAAAAACTTCAAAGGTTTTTTTTTTTTTTTAAATCCCCCCCCCTTGAAAAATTTTTTTGCCCTTTTTTTTTTTTGGGGCTTTCAAAACTTGGGCCCCCCCCCCCCCGGGAAATAACAAAAACAATGTAAAAAAGGGGAAAAAAGGGTCACTGACAAAACCTTTTTTTTTGTTTTCTGTCCCCCCCCAATTTTTCCCCCGGGGGGGGGAAAATTCCCCCTCCATTTTATTTTTTCCCCTTTTCCCCCAAACTCCCGGGGAAAAAGTTTTTAATTTTATATCTACAAATTAGGTTCTTGTGGGATGGGGTTAAAATTTTTTAGTGGGGGAACCCAAAAAAAGGGTTTGGTGTTTTGGTTTGGGGGAGAGGGTTGGGGTTGGGGGGGGTCTGGGGGTGGGGTTTTTGGGGGGGGTTGGTTTTGGTTTTTTTTTCCCCTGTGTCCCCTTTTTTTTTTGTGTAAGAGAAAGAACCCCGGGGGGGGGGGGTGGGGGTGGGGGGGGGGGGGGGTTTTTTTAAAAGAAATGGCCCTTTTTTTCAACGCCCATTTTTCCCCCTTTAAATTTTTTTTTTTGGGACTGTTTTTTTTTAGTTTAAATTTTTTTTTTTTTTTTAGGAAAAAATAAATTTTTTTAAAACCCTTTTTTAATTTTTATCCCGCCATCCGGTTTTTTGTTCCCCCCCCTCCCCTTTTTTTTTTTTTTATGTTCAAAACCAAAAAACTCAAACATGGACCCTTTCCCCCTTTTCTTTTGTTCCCCCCCCTCCCGCCCCAAAAATTGTCCCTTTCCCAAAAAACCCCTTGGGGGGCCCCTCGTTTTTTGGGGAAAAACAAAAACAATCCCCCCCCAAGGCAATCCCCAATTTTTTTTTTTTTCCCCCCTGTTTTTACATATAGCCCTGGAACTAAAAACCAAAATTTCCCCCAAATCCCCGAACAAAATTTCGTTTTTTTATATTCCCCAAAAAAAAACCTTTTCCCCCCAAAAACCAAAAATTGGGGTTTTTTTCCAAAAATTCCCCTTCCCAAAAGACCCCCCATTTTCTACCTTCCCCCCCCCCTCTACCCCCCAAAATTTTTAACCCCCCTGAAACCCCCACTCCCCCCCAAGGGGTTTTTAAAATTTTGCCCTCCAAAACCCCGGTTTTTGGGTTGGGAAAAGGTTTTTTGGGGGGGGAAAGGGGGGGGTGGGGGGGGGAGAAAACTTTGTTTTTTTTCCCCGGAAAATTTTGTTGGGTTTTTTTTTTTTATCGACTTTTAAAAAGAAAAACAAAGGGGGGGTGTGGTTGGTTGGGTTTGGGGGGGTGTGGGGGGTTTTGTGTTTTGTGTGTGTGTGGGGTGTGTGGTTTTTTTGGGGGGGATGTTTGTGGGGGGGGTTTATTTTTTTGGGTTTTTATAACAAACCGGTTTTTTAAAACCTTAAAAAGGGGTTTCCCCCCCGGCCCCCCTTCCCCCCCGTTGAAAAAAACCGGTTTTTTTTTTTCCCTTTCCCCCCCAAACCACCGAAGTTTTTCCCAAATTCCCGGGGCCCGGTCAGTACTTGGGGTGGGGTTGGGGGCCCCCCCTGGGAAAAAACCCAAAGGGGCTGGTTTTTCCCAAAATTCCCCTTTTTTTTTTTTTTTTCCCCCTCCCCCCCCTTTTTTGGTTTTTTTTCCCTTTTTTTTTTAATTTCTTATTTGGTTTAAATTTTGGGGGGTGCTGGTTTCCCCCCCCTTTTCCCCTTTTTTCCCTTTGGGTTTTTTTTTTTTTTTTTTTTTAAATGGTTTTTTTTTTTTTTTTTTTTTTTCATCTTTTTTCCCCCGTTTGGTTTCCCCGCACAAAGCCCCTTTCATGTATTTTTTTTTTTGCAAAAAATGTTTTTAAGCTGCCAGCACTCCTTTCCAAAAATCTCCCGGGGTAATTTAAAAGCAAAACAACTAAAGAGTTTCCCCCCCGTTTCTTAAAAGCCCTTTTTTTTTCCCCCCTGTCAGGGGCCCTTTAAAAAATACCAAAATTTTTTTCTGTTTTTTTACCCTCGCAAAAAACCACACCCCCCAAAAATGCCCCCTTTCCCCTTACCCTTAAAAAAAATTGGGTTTAAAAGGAAAATTTTTTGGGGCCCTGAAAATTTTATTAAAAAAGCAAAAAAAAAACAAAACCGCCCCTACAAAAAACTAAACCTTTCCCTTTATGCCCCCCTCGGGGGTCCCCCCCCTTCCCCTTTTTAAAAAAGGAAAAACCCTCCCTTTCCCCCCTCTTTTATTTTCCAAAATTTTTTTGGTTTTTTTTTTTCCCTTTTCCCCCCATTTTTGTCCCCCCCTTTCCTTTGACCCTTCCGCTTTTAACCCCTTTTCCTTTTTTAAACCCGGCCTTTTTTTTTTTCCCCCCCGCCCCCCTTTAAAATTTTAAAAGAAAAAAATTTTTCTTTTCCCCCCCCCTTTTCCCCCCCTCCCCCCCTTCCCCTGTCCCTCTGTTCCCCCCCCCCCCCCCCCCCCTTTCCCTTTTCCCTTTTTCTCTCTCCTTTTCTCTCTAAACAACACCCACACCAAACCCAACAAACCCACCCCCACACACAACACCCCAAAACAAAAACCCCACACCCCCACACCAAAATTTCCCCCGGGTTGGGGAGGGGGCCCCCCGCCCAAGGCCCCAAACACCCACCCACGAGCCCCCACGCAAAATCCCCATCCCCACCACACAAAACACCCCACAAACCATAACCCCCAAAACCAACCAAGCCCTCCGCCATGCACACACCAAAAGCAAGGCACCCAAAAACCCCCCACGCAGACACCCTCACGGCCAAAAAGCCATTACGCAAAGCACCCCCAAACAACCACCACCAAACCCAATCAAAAACACACACACAAATACACACCCCAAACCCCAACCCATAACAAAAACCCCCCCCAAAACACAAAACACACCACACACACAAACAACACAACACACCCAATTTTCCCTTTCCCCGAAACTTTTTTTTTTTTTTTCCCCTAAATTTATGACATTCCCCTCCCCCCCCTTTTTTTTTTTTTAAATATTATTCCCTTTTTTTCCCCCCAATCCCCCTTTTAAATTCCGGTTTTTTCAAAATTTTTAAAAGGGTTCCCCTATTTAAAAAGGGGTTGTTTTTTTTTTCCCTTTTTTCCCCCCACCCTGTGGGACGGTTTTTTCCAAATGCCTCCCCGCATTGTAAAAAAAAGCCCCGTGGGGGCGCATGTTTTTTTTTTTTTGTGGGGGGGGTGGGGTTTTGGGGTTTTGGGGGTTTTTGGGGGGGTTTTTGGGGGTGGGGGTGTGTGTGTGGGGGGTTTGGTGTGGGTGTTTTGGCCTTTAAATTTCGTCCCCCCGGGTTTCCCGGAAGGGGGGGTGCCTTTATGCGCTTTTTTCCCCCTTTTTTTTAAAACAATTTTTTTTAAAACATGTAAAAAATTTTCCCCTTTTTTGTGAGGAAAAGGGGGGGAAAAAGTGGGGTGGTTGGGGGGTTTTTGGAAAAGGGAGTTTTGGGGGAAAGGGGGGGATGGGGGGGGAGGGCCCCAAAAACATTTATGGGGAAACAGGGGGGCCTTGGAGTTCCCCCCCGAAAAGCGTGGCCCCACCCCCCCCCCTTTTTTAAGCTTTTTTTAGTTTTTTTTTTTAAAATTTTTTTTTTTCCCAAGTGGAAAAGCCCCCCAAAAACCATACCACTTGAATTTCACCGGTTTTCCCCCCCCTCCCCATTTCCGGGAAATTTAAAACAACGTTGGGCCCCCCGGTCCGTTAAATTGGATGGGTTTTCCGCCTGGGAAAAACCAAAGGTTTTCTGTTTTTTGGCCCCTATTTTTTTTTTTTTCTTTTTTCCCTTTTTTTTTTTGGGGCCCCCCCCCCCCGGGTTTTTTTGGGTTTTTATCTACTTTTATTTTCCTTTTTTCCCCTAACCCTTAAAAATTTTTTTTCCGTAAAATTGGTTTTGGGTTTTTGGTTTTTTTTTTTTTTTTTTTCCCTTTAAAGTTTTTTTTTTTTTATCCAAATTTAAAATTTTTTTTTTTTGCCCCCCCCTTTTTTGGAGCTTTTTCAAAAACTTTTTTTCCAAAAGCAAAAAAAACAGACAATGTAAAAGGGGGAAAGGGAAAACCAAAAATTGGGCCCAAAAAAAGTTTTTTAACCCGTCCCCCCCAATTTTTCCCGGGAGGGGGGGACTCCCCTCCCAAAAATTTTTTTTTTTCCCTTTCCCCAAACCCCTTTTGGGGAAAGTTAAAAAAAAATTTATCTACAAAAATGAAATTTTTAGTGGGATGTTTGTAAGTTTTTTAAATGGAAAAACAGGGAATTTTTGGGGTGGGGTGGGGGAGTTTGGGTGTGGGGGTCTTTTTGTGGTTGGGGGGTGTGGTTGGGGGCCCCGTGGGGGGGGTTTTGGGGGTCCCCTTTTTTTTTTTGGTTTTTAAGGGGAAAAAGAAACCAAGGGGGGGGGTGGGGGGGGGGGGGGTTTTTGGGGGGGGTTTTTTTGGAGAAGGGGAAAATTTCATTTAATTTTTTTTTAAAACCATTTTCCCCCTTTATTTTTTTTTTGGACTGTTTTTTTTTAGTTTTCTTTTTTTTTTTTAGAAAATTTTAAATTTTCAAAAAAAAGGTTTTTTTTTTTTTTTCAATCCCCCCCATCGTTTTTTCCCCCCCCGTCCGTTTTTCCCCCTTTTGTAAAAAAAGGAAAAAACCCCACGGGGCCCCGCCTTCTTTGTTCCCCCTCTGCCCCCCAAAATTTTTCCCTTCCCCCAAACCCTTGTGCCCATCCCTTTTTTGGGGAAAAAAAAACAAAAAAAAAAGTCCCCCCCCCCAAACCCCAATTTCCAATTTTTCCCCCGTCCCGTGTTGAACCCTTTAGCAAAAAAAATTTAATTTTTAACCCCCCAAATTTCCAAAAAAAACAAAAATTCCCCTTTTTTTTTAAAAATTCAAAAGGGAAACCTTTTTTTTCCCCCAAAAAAACAAGGGGGGGATTTCCCCCTTCATTTCCCAAAAAAGACCCCCCCCAAAATTTCCCACCCCTTTCCCTTTAACCCCCAACCTTTTTTGCCCCCTTTACCTGCCCCTCACCAAGGGTTTTTAACCCTTTTCCATCAGCAAGGGGTGGTTTTTGTTAAAAATTTTTGGGGGGGGAGGGGGGTGGGTGGGGGGAGAGACTTTGGTTTTTTTTTTTTCCCTTGGAAAATTTTGGGCTGGGTTTTTTTTCCCCTTTTCGACTGTACAAGGAAAACACGTGGTTTTTGGGGGTGTTTTTGGGGGGTGGGGGGGGTGGGGGGGTTTTTGTGTGGGGGTTTTTGTTGGGGGGTGTGTGGGGGGTGTGTTTTTTGGGGGGTGTGTTTGGTTTTGGGGGTTTTATTTTTTTGGGTTTTACCCAAAATTAAAGGTTTTTTAAAACCAAAAAAGGGCCCAAAGGCCCCTTCCCCCCCGTTTTTTTAAAGCCCAAAACCCGGTTTTTTTCGCCAATCCAAAAAAAGGTTTTTTCCAAAAATCGGGGCCTGGGTTCCCCGTAAATTTGGGGTTGGGGGGACCGCCTGGGAAACCAAAACCGGTGGCCGGTTTTTGGCCAATTTCCCCCCTTTTTAATTTTTCCTTTTTCCCCCCCCCCCTTTTGGTTTTTTCCCCTTTTTTTTTAAATTTTTTTTTGTTTTTTAAATTGGGGGTTTTTCTTTTTTCCCCCTCTCTTTTTTCCCCCTTTTGGGTTTTTTTTTTAAAATGGTTTTTTTTTTTTTTTTTCCCTCCCCCTTTCCCCGTTTGGGCCCCCCCCAAACAAAATGCTTTTTCAAAGTATTTCCTTTCAAAAATGTGTTAAAACCCGCCCCGCACCTGCAAAAATTGCCGCGTAAAAAAATGCCCCAAACAGAACCCAAAGGGGTCCCCCGTTCTTTTAAAAACCTTTTTTCCACTGGTTCCCCCCTGTTGGGGTTACATAAACCCTTTTTCCCCCGTTTTGGTTTTTTTAACAGCAAGAAACCCCCCACCAGATTTAAAGCCCTTTTTTACTTTTTTGCAAAAAAAAAAACGTTTTTTTTTTTAAAAGAAAAACTTTCTGTCCCCCGAATTCATTTAAAAAAAAAAAAATTAAAACCCCTCAGCTACGGGCAAAAAATATCTGCATGAATGCTTTCCGGGGGGTTCCCCCTTTTTTTTCCCCTTAAAAAAGGGCAACCAAAACCCTTTTCCCCCCCTTGGGTTTCCCGTGGGCCCCCGGTTTTTTTTTTTTTTCCCAAAAATTCCCCCCAAAATTTTTGTCCCCCTTTTTTTTTGGGCCTTCCCCGCCCCGTTTTAAACCCCCTTCCCTTTTTTTCCCCATGCCTTTTTTTTTTACTTCTGCCTTTAAAATTTCCCCAAGGTTTTTGCTTTTCCCCCCTGGGGCCCCCCGTCTCTCTTCCCTTCCCCCTTCTCTCCCTTCCCCCCCCTCCCCCCCTCCCCTCCCCTTTTTCCCTCCCCCCCCCTCCCCCTCCCCAAAACCCCCAACCCCCACACCACCCCAAAAACACAAAAACACAACCAAAAATTTTCCCAATGCGCCCAAAAAACGGGGGGCATGGAAAACCCCCAAAACAAAATGCACGCACAGTCCCCCCCCCCCCCCCACACACAAAAAACACCCCCCCAAAAAACGCAAACTTTCCCCTCCCCCCAAAAAGCACAAAAGAAAGGCAAAGGGCGCAAAAGCAAAGCCAAAACCCCGCCAAAGCCCCAAGCACGCCCCCGCAAAGCAAAGCCCCCAACCCAAAGGCCCCAAACCCCCCACACCAAAAACACCCCCCACAACACACAACCAAAACCCCCACCACAACATACACAACAAAACCCTTTCTTTGAAATGGGGGCCCCCTTTCGGCCCCCCAAAAGCAACACACACACAAAAAATCCCGCCCCCAAAATCCCTCCCCCAAACAAATTAAAAACCCACACCCGGGACGCCCCAAAAACTCACGCCAAGGGCCCCACCCCCCAGGCAAAAGGAAAGCAAAAGCACGCCCCGCACGCAAAGCCCAACGCACGCCCCCCCGCCCCAACCCAAAACACCCCACACCAAAAACACAACACAAAACAACCCAAAATACACACCCCCAACCAAACCCAAAAAAACACCCCCAAAAACACCCCAACCCCCACAACACAAAACACACACCCCTTCCCCCCCTTCCCCCGATTTTTTTTTTTTTCTTGGGCCCCTAAAATAAAAAATTGGGGGCCTTTCTTCCCCCCTTTTTTTTCTTAATAATTTTAAAAATTCCTTTTTTTCCCCCCAAAACCCCCTTTTTAATTTCCCCTTTCAAATTTTAAAATTTTGGGTTTTTCCTTAAACCCGAGGGTTTTTTTTTCCCCCCTTCCCCCCCCCCATGCTGGGGGCAGGGTTTTTTTCCCCCCGTGCTTTTACAAAAATTTTTAAAAAAGCGCGGGGCCCCCCCCTTTTTTTTGGTTTGGTTTTTGGTTGTTTTGTGTTGGGTGTGTGGGGTGTGTGTTTTGGGGGGTTTTGGGTGGGGGTGTGGGGTTTTGGGGGGGGTGTTTAGCAAAGAAAAAAGTCTGTGGGGGGCCCCAGTGCCCTGGGCCCCCATGCGCCCCGGTTCCCCCCCCTTTTTTGGGGATTTTTAAAAAAATTTTTAAAAATCTCCCTTTTTAGTGAGGAATGGGGAAAGCGGTTTAAAGGTGGGGAGGGTTTTTTTTAAAGGGGAAAAGGGGGGGAAAGGGGGTGTGGGAGGGGCCCAAAAACACAGAAAGGGGAGCGGGGGGGGGGCCCTTGGGAAATTCCCCCCCCGAAAAAGGTTGGGTACCCCCCTTTTTCCCAAGGGTTTATAGTTTTGGGGTTTAAAATTTTAAAACCCCAAGTGAAAAAGCCCCCCAAAGGCCCAAAAACCCCCGTTTTTAAAAAAACACCGGGTTCCCCTTCCCTCCCCAAACCCCCCAAGTTTTTTGCAAAAGTTGGGGCCCGGTCCAGTACTTGGATGGGGTTACCGCCTGGGGAACACCAGGGGCTTGGGTTTTGGGACTTTTTTTTTTTTTTTTTTTTTCTTTTTTTTTTCTTGGGGCCTTTTTTATTTTTTCATTACTTTTAATTTTTTTTTTCCATACTTTTATTTTTTTTTTTCCTTTTTTAACCCCTTTGGTTTTTGGTTTTTGGTTTTTTTTTTTTTTTTTTTTTCTTCAAACTTTTTTTTTTCCCCTTTTTAAAATTTATTTGTTTTTTTTCCCTTTTTTTTTTTGGGAAAACTTTTTCAAATTGTCCCCCCCCCGGGATTAAAAAGACAATTTTTAAAAAAATTTAAAGGGGTCACATTTACAAAAAATTGTTTTGTAATGTTCCCCTTTTTTTAAAGGGGGGGGCAAAAAATCCAAAATCCCCCCTATTTAAAAGTTTTCCCCTTTTCCAAAAATCTGGGGGAAAAAGGGATAAATTCCCCTATTAACCCTTTGTTTTTCTAGTTTCAAAGGGGGGTAAAGTTTTTAAATTGGGGGACAAAAGGAAATTTGGGGGGGGTTTTGGTTTTGGGGGTTGTTGGGGGTTTTTGGGTTTTCGGTTTTGGGGTTTGTGTTTTTCCCCGTGGGGGGGTCTGTTTTTGTCCCCCCTTTTTTTTTTTGTGGGAAGAAAAGGGGAAACCCGGGGGGCGGGGGGGGTTTGGGGGGGGGGGGGTGGGGGGGGTTTTGGGGGAAGGAAAATGCCAAAAAAATTTTTTTAACCCCCTTTTTTTTTTTCCCCTTTCCAAAATTTTTTTTTGGGAACCCGGTTTTTAGTTTTTTCTTTTTTTTGTTTAGAAAGTAATTTTCCAAAAAAAAAGTTTGATTTTTTTTAAACCCCCTCCCCCATTTTTTTTGGTCAGTACTTGGATGGCGTTGACCGCCTGGGAACACCAGGTGTGCTGTTGGCACTATTTTTTTTCTTTCCTTTTTTTTTCTTTTTCTTGTCTTGGTCTTGTTCATCTACTTTTATTTCTTTCCATACTTATTTGTTTCTGTACTGGTTTTGGTTGTTTTTATTTCTTCAAAGTTTTCTTTAGTCATTGTTTGTTGCCTTTTTGGAGCTTGCACCACTTGTCACGCATAACAGACAATGTATGTGAAAAGATAACATGACAAAACTTGATTGTACTGTCCAATTTGCAGGGAGGGGCACATCACTCATATTATGTTTTCTTCTCTAACTCTGGGAACGTATATTCATATCTACATATGATCTTCTAGTGCATGTGTAAGTTCTAGTGCGACAAACAGGATTGGTGGTGTGTGTGAGTGTGTGTGTGTGTCTGTGTGTGTGTGTGTGTCTGTGTGTCTGTGTGTCTTTTTCTGTGTAAGATCTTGTCCCCCCCCCCCCCCCCCCCCCCCCCCCCCCCCCCCCCCCCCCCCCCCCCCCCCCCCCCCCCCCCCCCCCCCCCCCCTCCCCCAACCCCCCCACCCACCCCCCACCCCCCCCCCCCCCCCCCCCCGAGAGAACAGGGGGCGGGGGGGTGGGGGAGGGGGGGGTGGGGGTTGAGTTCTGTGGGATGAGAGAGTGCATAATTTTCAACGATATTTTCCTTCATTTTTTTGGTTTACTGTTTCAGTTACTTTTTGGTTATAGAAGTAACTTTCAAAAACAGTTGATTTCATCATCGCCATCGTTGTCGTCGTCGTTGTTCTTATGTACAGCACACTTCAGCATGGACCTGCCTTCTCTCTGTCGTCTGCTAAAACTTGTCATTTCCAAACCCTTGCCCCCCCCCCTCCTTGCCCATCCGTTGGAGTAAGTAACACAACCAAGGTCTCCAAGTCAATCAAAATTTCCCACTGGCCGTGTTGACATATAAGCATGGATAATATCTATTAACCTCAAATCAAGGAACAAAATCTTCGTTTTCATATTCAAAGCAAACCTTTTTCCCAAATTCAAGGTGATTTCCATTTCATTCAAACGACACCAGTACTACCTCTCCTCTACCCCTAACTTCAGCCTCTGACCTGCACTCACCAAGATTAACTTTGCCATCAGCACGTGGTGTGTGTTATTGTGTGTGGGAGGAGGGGGCTGGGTGGGGGAGGAGACTAGTTTTCCTGATTTAGTCTGCCTTTATCTTATCGTATGTACAAGATTCACGTGGTGTGGTGTGTGTGTGTGTGTGGTGTGTGTGTGTGTGTGTGTGTGTGTGTGTGCATGTCCCCTGTGTGGTGTGTGTGTATTATTAGGTTCATAACATTACGTTTTCCCTAGAGTGTGCAAACGGCCATTCCACGTTGAAAAGCACCGGTTCTCGTCCAATCACCGAAGTTATGCAACGTCGGGCCTGGTACAGACCTTGATGGGTGACCGCTGGGAACACCAGGTTGCTGTTGGGCATCCTTTTTTTTTCTTTTCTCCTCCTTTTCGTTTTTCTTTCTATTACTTATTTGTTAAATTGGGATGACTGCTGTTCTCTCTTCTATTCTCTTGGGTTTTTTTTTAACTGGTTTTTTTTTTTTCTCATCTTTCCTTGTGGCTCCCAGCAACATGCTTTGCATGTATTTCTGCATAGGTGTAAGCTGCCGCACTCTGCACATCTGCCGCGTATTATGCTAGACAGGACTAATAAGAGTCGTATCTTATGTTTTTCACTGTCATGTGCCTTACACATCATTGTGCTGATGTGTTACTTCAGCAAGAACCACACAAGATTTATGGCTTCACCTTTAGCATTAAAAACGTTGATTGACAGAAACTTTTGACCCGGAATTTCATCTAAAACAGCAAATATAACATTCAAGCTACTGACAAAACTATTCTGCATTATGCTTCTGTGGTCTTCTTCTTAAAAGGACACATCCTTCCTCTATCTTGATTTCAGTGTCTGGTTCTTTTCATTTCTCGATTTCGTTCCTTTCCTTGACCTTCAGCTGCAACTCTTCCTTTCACACATAGCTTTATTTTCTTCTGCCTTTACTTCAATGCATGTTTCTCTGTCTCTGTATTCTTCTATCACTCTCTCTGTCTCTGTCTCATGTCTCTCTCTCTCTCTATTCTCTCTAAACTCAACACACACACCACACACACACACACTCACTCACACACACAACACACACCATGCGAGTGTGCATGTGTCGCATGCATACACACAACAGATGCACGCACAGTCATCCACACACTATACACCACACCACTTCTCGCACACACTACGCTTGCACAAACGCATGCATGGACGCACGCACGATGCACGCATGCACGCACGCACGCACGCAACTAACACACACACACACATACACACACACACACACCACTTACACAACCACACCATACCACACACACTCACACACACACACACACACACACCACATAACACACACACACACACACCCCATTTCCCCTTTCCAGATCTTTTTTCTTGTTCATAAATTATTGTGACATTCGTCTTCTTTTTCTTATAATTTATTCATTTTCCTCCAATCCCGTTAACTTCGTTCTCAAATTTATTTGTTGCTTGGGTTCCATTATCAGAGGGTTGTTTCCCTTACTCCACCTTGCTTACAAGGTTGTCCAAGTTGCTCATGCATTGTATGCGCGTGCGCGCATGTTTGTGTGTGTTGTTGTGTTGTGTTCATTTGTGGTGCTCCTTGTCGTGATGTTCATGGTGGTGTGTTGGGTGGTGGTGGTGTCTTGTCTGTGTGTAGCTGTGTGTTCGTTGTGTTGTCTCTCGTGCTTTCTAGGGGTAGTGATCCACAACGTTTGGTTGTGTGTCCGTTTTTTTGTGTGTGGCATTGATTACGGTCTGTGTGCGGTAAGTGCGTTTTTGCGTGCTCATGCGCTTTGTCCCATTTGAGCCATTTTTTAAAGCATGTTAACTCCCTTCTTTAAGTGAGGGACATATGGGGAAAAGGCGTGATGATGGTGAGGGAGGAGTTTTGTTTTGTGTGTCAGAGGATTGGGACAGATTGTGTGTGGGGAAAAAAAAAAAAAATAAAGGGGGGGTGTGGGAGGGGGGTGTGGGAGGGGTGTGGGGGGGGCAAGGCACAACATGATGGGGCGCCAGGGTGCTTCCCCTTGGAGTCCCATGAAACCTTGGCGTGCGCGTGATTGCTTACCCCTCATCTTTCAAAAGCTTTATAGTAGTTGTTAAGTTTACCTAAGTGAATGCCAACGGCCATAACCACGTAGGGAATACACCGGTTTTTCTCGTCCGATCACCAGAAGTTTGCAACGTCGGGCCCCCTGGTCAGTACTTGGATGCTGGGTCACACCGCACTGGGGAACACCCCAGGTGCTGTTCGGCACCCTCTCTCCCCTCCTCCCCTATTTTTTTTTGCTATTTTCCTTTTTCTTGGTCTTGTTTCTTGTTCATCTTACTTATTTCTTTCCATACTTATTTTGTTTCTGTACTTGGTTTGGTTTGGTTTTTATTTTCTTCAATAGTTTTATTTTGTAGTCATTGAGATTTGTTGCCTTTTTGTTGGAGCTTCCTTGTCAATTTTGTCACCGCAAATCTAGACAATGTATGTTTGAAGGATCACATGGCAAAAACTTTAGTTGTACTGGCCAATTTGGCAGGGTGGGGCCACCCCCACTACTACCATGCAACACCCCACCATCAACTCAATATTTATTTGGCTTTATTCTCAAACCTTCGCGGACAACGTATATTCATATTCTACAATATATGGATCTTTCTTCGTGATACCCCATGTGGTCAATTGTCACCCTATACTCCTGTTGTACAACAAACCCCCCCACTCCAACACCTGTCCCCCCCCATCCAAACATGGACAAACGGCAGTGGTGATATCTTGTTACACTGGCGGGCTGAAGCGTGTGCGATATATCGTCGAGGCAATTGTAATCATCTAGCTCCCCATTGGAGACTTGGCCCAGGCGTGGGGACCGGCCCGGTTTTCGCCTAGGGCTGGTCCGTCGCCCCATTGGTATTAGGTCGTGGATTGTTGCATCGCCGCCTGATGTCTCCAAGATACAAAACAAAGTACCCAAAAGCTGTGCCCGTGTGTGGTCTGTACTGCATTGTAAGAGTCTGTCCAATAGTTGGTCTGTGTTCGTCTTTTTCTAGTAGTATAAGAAGACAAAGTAAGAGTGATACAAATGAGACCCAGGGGGCCCATGGTAGAGCGTAAGTGATTCAACCCCACTCGCCCCCCAACCGGTACTACATATACCGTACCCCCCCCCCTTACACGCTATCAACTTCGCCGCGCCTGCAAGGGGGGATTATGGGTAGGAATCATATTTCTGACTTCTGCAAGCGGATTCCTGGGTTTCCTGATGCAGGCTCCATTTTGGGGCTTAGAATAGTTGTTGTTTCATAGTGGGTTATGATTGTGGTTTCTGGCGATGGCTTTCGATGGCGTTTGTAGATTGGGTGGAGGCGGCCAGCACCAAGGGGGGCCGCGGCAATACCAGGGTAAAGAAGAGGTGATGTACGACAAACATAGGGTGAGCCAACAGGTAAACACGCGGAGGGGGCACGGGGGGGGTAAGCCAACCTACAAAAACAAAGCCGCAAAAACGAAAAACGGCGGCCAAAAACGCGGAAAGGGAGAATAAAAAGCGAACCCCAGAAAGAGGCTACAGGGAGAAACTAACGCGCAAAAAAAGACAACAAAAAATAATCCCCATAGGGGAACAACCCCACCGGCACACCAATCAAGAACTTCACCACCCAGAAAACGACAGGGCTGTAGATACCAAGCCGGGGGGCAAGGTGCAACGGAAACGAACTAACAACGCACAAACGGGCAGGGGAGCCCATGGAAAAACCGCGTGAACGGCTAAGAGAACCGGGCGGAACCCAAAAAGCCGAAAGAACAGCACGGCAAAAAGGACCCCCCCACCAGGACACCACCCCACCCACACCGGCCGGTCACTAACCCCCGACACCCACCCCACCCCCCGCGACGCAATAAGAAAACACCCCAACACCCCCCACAGCACCAGCAACCAACGCCCGCACCCCCCCCCCACCCGAACCCGCCCCGGCGGACCCCCCCCAATACCAAGAGCGGCAAACCGGTACGAAAATACCACCAAACCCCCCCCCCCAAAACGCGGCCCAAGGAAGCCACCCCAAAGAGAACCCCCCACCCACACCTAGGCCAGACCCAACCCCACCACCATCGACTACCCACCCATCGCACAAAACCACGGGCGCACACCGCCCACGACCGGACCTACCTGTGCCGCACTGCGCACCAGGGGGCCCCCCGCACGGTCCACGCGCGACAACACACACGGTCACACCCCACCCCTCCAAAAGAAGCACGCACCAGCCGCCCCCGGGCGTTTACACGCACCCGCCACCCCACCCCACCAACACACCCCCCAACCCCAACCCAAAGCTCCCGCCACAAAAGTGAACCCCGGGGAACCCCCCACAGCTAAAAACAAAAACAGAGCAACCAACACACAACCAAAAAACGAGAAATAAGCCAAACAGAAACCAAAATGACCCCCCAAAGCACAGCAACCAGACAGACCCCCACCGCGCCCCGCAACCCGCGACGTCCCCTCGGCCGTCCAGCCCCACCGGCAAGGTACAAGGAGCAAAGCGTGCAAACCAACCGCTAGACAACAACGCATCAAGGCACGGCAGCCAAAACGACACGGCCACCAAACCCCACCCCAATAGCAAAACAACCCCTAGCGGGCGCCCCCCCCCCCCCCGACAACAGCTACCCCGGGGCACAAAACCAACCCAGACAGCACAAGGAAAGCGCAACACCCAAGGACGCGGTGCAAACGGCCAAGACAGAAAAGGCGCCGGCGGCAGAGACCACTCGCCGGAGACCCCCGGAACAAGACCCAATAACAAACGGTCAGCGCAGAAAGAGCACAAGGCCAAGCCAAGACCAAACACAAAGGTCCAACCAAGCCGGACCCAGAGTAACCACAAACAAAGACAACACGCACGGCGCCCAAAAGCAAGCACCCGAACAAACAAGCAAACCGGTCAAACGGTGGGCCGGGGGCCCCAAACCACCGGGTCCCCTGGAGGTTGGTCACGAGGTGAACCGACCCCGCAAGACCCCGGGTACAAAGAAACCAAAAACTAAAGAAACCGTAACAAGCGAGGGTGGGGCACAATCGCGCCGCAGTCTCGAGCCCCCCGGTTCCCAACACGGGACAAACGGCTGCATGCAGCTTCAACAGACAAAACACAACTCAGCCCCACCACGGCTCGGTAACCCAAGGCCGCCCAGAGAACAAAACCACCAAGGAAGCGGCCCCCCCCGAAAGGCTCGGGCCCCCCCACCCCAATCCCGAACAGCCAAGGCAGAAGAGGGAAAAACGCAGCGACGAACCCGGGGGGCCGGAGGTCCCACGGGAACGCGGATGCGCCGCCAGGGCCCCCGGCGCCCCCAGAAACCAAACATACAACAAAAACGGCCCCAAAAAGGAGGACCCCCCCCCTACGACAAAGGGGTGCCCAAAAAAAGAAAAAAAAGGGGGAAAGGCCCCCAGGATAGGGTAACAACCCGGACAGGGGCCGCCTACCGCCAAAACCCCCCACCGCCACCCCCCCCCAATAACACCACCCCCCAACGGCCAAAGCGCCAGCCGCGGAGAAGAGGACAGAGTAACGTATCGTCTGCGCGGAGTCCACACCCACATGCCGGGCCGATTCGAAGCCAGAGTTTTGGGGAGAAAGCTGAGGCATGGGTTAACCCCCCCATCCAGAACATAATACCCGAGACTACAGCACCACAAGACAAAAAGGGGAGGAACTAATGGAACATCACAACCCCCAAAATAAACCCACACACCAAACCCACCCAACCCCAACACCAACCACACAACAACAACACAAAAACACCATAAACCCCCACTCCCATACCCCCAGGGCCCCACGCACCGTAGTGTGAGGGACGAGAACAGAGGGGAGAGACGAGACAAGACAAGGAACACCGGAAACACCCCGCCCCCCCCGAACACCCCCCCCCCCCCCCCCCCCCCCCCAACCCAACCTCACAAGCCCCCTGCATACTACTTCATTCAAACGCTATTCTCCCTCCTTCAATTTTTTTGCCTGTACTGTCGTTTCTCAGCTATACTCTTTTGTTTTTTAGAGTAAAGCGACCTCCTTTCAAAAAACACAGTTTGAATTTCTAACGTCATAATCAGCCTACACATGATGTCATGATCCCTTCCAAGTCAAAACACTGACCGAGTATCACCTACGTGTCCCGATACGTTAGTAAGTCAGTGAACTGTTTACAAGGTCACCACGAAAAAAACCACCCAAACACACACTCAGCTTGGAACTGCCCTTGAGCTAGACTCAGCACTGTCGCGCCTGCCACAAACTTAAACATTGTCATTCCCACTCAAAACCCTCTTACGTCCCGCAACCCCTCACTTCTCGCATAGTATGGAAATTGCCCCCCGGTATAAAGAAATCACTAGACTAGTCCATCACATTTTAGTCAAGTATCCTAGGTTCCAAGGTCCCGTGTGGGTACTATATTGCATGGTTATTTATCTTTTTACCGCTAATCACATGATCATAAAATCTTCAGTGTTACATCAGTCAAAGCAAAACCCTGTTTCCCTATATAGCACTTGGTTTGATTGCCCCAGCGACTTGTCTATCTGTTGTCTCCGTTGTCGTACACGTTTTTAACTCCCGACTGAACCCCTATATTGTCAAGCCTCCTGACTACTATGCAAAAACCTCCGCCTCCTATGGTGTTTCGGGGCCTTCACTGCTCTTGGCCAGCCACCCGTGTCGTGTAGTAACCCAATCAATTTCGCCACATTTAGTCCCCCTTCCCTTCCCAACTGTCTAACCAAAAATATCCACCACCAGCACCGCCCCTCATAGAACGCACCTTGCCCCCCCCAGAAATCCAACATAAAAAAACACAACCTCAAACACAACACAACAACTTCTACACACACTACCACACCAATCAAACATCTCAACACACCCTGCGTATAAACAAAACTCTACCCAACACCATTACCCATCAAACACCACACCTATCCCCCAACCCACAAAACCCACCACCAACCCCAATCCGCCACTAAAACCCACCTCAACACCCCCCCCCAAACAACAAACCACACTCACCCAACCCCCCCCCCCCTACCCCTCCCCACCCCCCCCCCCACCCCCTCCCCGCGCGCCAAACGTCCCACCCCTCCCCCCACCCCCCTCCCCCCTCCCTCCCCCAACCCCACCCCCCCATACCCCCCCCCAACCCCAACAAACCCCCCCCCCCCCCCCCCACCCCACCCCTATAACCGTACCCCCTACACCACTCACACCATCCCCACCCCACAACCCATGCCTCGAACCCACACCCCCACCAACACAACAAACAAAAATAACAAAAACCAACAATAAAAAATTAAATAACTCCCTACAACCCCCCCCCAGCCCCAAAAACCCTCCAACCCACACACAGCCCACCCGATCCCCACCGCCCCCCCCCCGCAAACAGAAAGAGACCGCCAACCGACGACCGGGGCGCCCCCCCCTCCCACACCAACCCACCCCACCCACCAAAAAAAAAACAAACCCCCTCCCTCGCCCCCCACCCCCACCTCCAAACACCCACCCACGAACCCCACCACCCACAGAACGCCTGGGTACAAAACAAAACAACCACTCGACGCAGGGGAGACAAAACGAACCACAGCCGAGCACCAAACCCACCACCACCCCCCCGCATCACCAACCCCCCAAACCCCCCCCGCGCCCTAAGCCCCCACCCACCACCCACCCCCCAAACACCCAGCCCAACAACGATGCCACAGCGATCCCAACTACACAACCAGATCTGAGTATCCTCCCGCCCAGCAATATCACATTCCCCTCTCGCTACCTCCCCTTCCGCGTTCTATATCACCTCTCCACCCCAGATCGCACATGCAGAATCAATCGAGCCCCCCCCCCACCAGAAACTCACCACGCTCCGGGCAACCCCCACCGACTGCCGCGCAGAGGCCGCGCAGCGCTCCCCCCCCCCCCCCCCAACGTGCAACGGCCCCCACACAACCAAACCCAGTCACCACCCTACACCAACACCAACCCCACCCCGCGTCCGCTCAAGTGCTGACCTCCCCAATAACACAAGCCTCGTCAGATACTCTCCCCCCCCCCACCACAATAGCCCAAACAATAACTCAACCCAAATCACTTACCAACACACCAACCACCACACACCCACCCCCCTCCCTCCCCCCACTCACACACTCGCCTCCCCCCCCCCCCCTCCAACACCACCCCACACAACCAACCCACCAACGCGACAACCCACCCTCCCATCCACCCACCACACTTAACAGAGTGCAAGATAGAACCTAGAGTGACGCCCCCCCCCAAGACACCATCCACCAACACCCAACCCACCCCCACGCATCAAAACAAACAACAAACCACGTCCATACACCCCACACCCCACCGTCGGGAGAGTGCTACCCAAGCTGCAAACCCCCCCACCCCTCACCCACCCACCCCACGAGAGCCACCAAACTAGTCTCGTTGTGCCCTGTGTGCTAAGGTGTGTGTCTGTGTATTTTTAGGTTCATAACAATACGTTTTACCTAAGAGAGTGCCACCGGCCAATTTCACGTTGAAAGGCACCGGTTTCTAGTTCTCCCCCCCACATCACGAAGTTATGCAACACGTTCGGGTACAAAAACCCAAAACACCCACACAACACCAACACACACCCACCCCCCAACACCCACCCCCCCCACAAACCCACCACAACCCAACCCACCCCCCCCCCCCAAATCAGAGTCTTACCCCTCACACAACAACGTAGAATCATTGCAGGAGACCCCAGACCTCCCCGACACACCCGAACACACTCCCCCCCTGCGGTTATTGACCGCCTGGGGGAAAAAAACACCAAGGTTGCTGTTGGCTGGCTTTCCTTTTTTTTTTTCTTTCTCTCCTCCATTTTATGGTTTTTCCAACAGACAACACCCCTAGTCAACACACTAGTCAGGTCTGTGCCTCTTCCCCATTCCCCGACCAACCCCCCCCCCCCCCCCAACCACACCCCACCATCCCACACTTAAAACCCCCCCCGCCCCCCACCCACACAAAACCACCACCCCACCACCCCCCACCCCCCAACCACAACCGCCCCCCCCCACATCCCTCCACCACCCACCCAACCTATTATTTATTTGGCTTATTTGGGGCCCTGCTGTGTTTTCTCTCTCCTTTTCTTTGGAGTATTGTGTTTTTTTCTAAGTTTGTTTCTCCCACCCATACTTTTTTTTACTATAACTGGGTGTTTTCCTTTTCCACCCTCTTCCCTTTCCTCGTGGCACTCACAGGCACATCGCTCATTGGAAGAGAGTAGACACCTATCTTCTGGCATATGTATTGTAAGCTGATAGACCCTAGCACCCCCCAACACCCCCTATAGAATATGAGCAACCATCTAGCCGCAATAGTATATCTAATGCACAGCAGAACATACAAATACATATAATGAGTCCGGTAATTCTGATTGCTTTTTACACTGTCACTGTGTAAGGTGTGCCAAAACCGGATCACTATACATTTTGCTGTGTGGTACATCAGCTAAGATAACTCCATCAACCAATAATAGTTTTGAGGCATCTCCAGGTTGACAAGTAGTTTATACGTGTGAGAGCGCTAGCCTGATTGCGCGTCTCGTGGCAAGAGCATATAGCTATAGTGTAGGCCAGATTTATGCTTTCACCTATTATCACCCATCAAAATGAACTGCCTCGCTGTTATGATGCGTAGGGAGTTAAACCACACTTCCTCGTGGTACGTGAGGATGGTCCGCGTATGAGAGGTGGGCACAAGAACATATACTATTCTACACAATACAACTAAAAAAAATAAAAAAAAAAAAAAAAAAATATATATTTAAAAAAAAAAAAAATTAATCTTACACCAGGGAAATTTTTACAAATAAAACAATTTACTAAAACATTAACTATCAAACAATAAAAAAAATAACATAAATAACTGGTAATGAGTATGCCCTCCTGTTTGTTGACCATATTTTTATTGTTTGAAGAGTCCAGTGAAATATGACTTAAGTTAGTTATATGATTAGACTATTGAAGGAATTTAGCAGTTTTGAAAAAGAGATAAGTAAGTAATGATTAGCGCGAATAGTGTATAGTAGTTAGCAATTTAAAACCTTTTCCTAAAAAACAAAGTTATAACCCCCTGGTTTAAATTTTAGTTTTTAAACCCGTGGTTTTCTTTTTTTTTTTTTCTTTTTTTGGTTTTTTTTAAAAATTTTTTTGGGAAATTGGGGGGGTGTTTTTTTTCCTTTTTTTTTTTAATTTTTTTTTTCTCAATTTTGTGGTCCCGAAGTTTTGCAGATTTTGCATATTAATCCCCCGAATTTAAAAAATGAGGCCCAAAAAAAAGTCCTTTTTTTAGTTTTTTTATTTATGGCCTTTAAAACTTTTTTTCTTGACAAAAAGAAAACAGAAAAGTTATTTAAAAAAATTATTTAAAATTTTTTTAAATTATTAAAAAAAAAAAATATTAAAAAATTTTAATTTTTTTTTTTTTAAAAAACAATTTTTTTTTATTTCATTTTTTTTTATTTTACGTTTTTTTTATTTAAAAAATTTTTTTTAATTTTTTTTTTTTTTAATTAAAAAAATGCCTTTTTTTTTTTTTTCCCCCGTTCTGTTTGTTTCTTTTTACTTCTAAAAAAAAACAAAAAAAAATACCAAACAAATGCTGGAGTGGAGGAAACCCCTTTGAATTCATAAAAAAAAAAAGAAAAAATTTTTTCCCAAAATGGGGGGAAAAAGGGGGCACCAAAACAAAAAAAAACCCAAACCCAAAAAACAAAACATCCCCCCCCAAAAAAAAAAAACCCCCCAAAAACCCCCCAAAAAAAACCAAAAAAAAAAAACAAAACCCAAATTTCCCTTCCGTCTTTTTTTTTCCCTAATATAAAACCCCTCTGTCTCTGTCTCTCTCTCCTCTATCTCTCTAACACACACCCACCCCCACACACACACACACAACACACATACACACACACACATCCCAGTGCGAAAGTGCGAAAAGGCAAACCACACAAAATTTCACGCACTTTCATCCACACACAAAACACCCAAAACCCCACCCCCAAAAAAAACACTCACGCATGCCACAGGGCATGCAGGGACGCACGCACCCCACGCACGCATGCACGCACCCCCACCACACCAACACCCCACACAAAAACCCCCCACACACACACACACATACACATCCCCCCACACACACACACAAACACACCCCCAACCCATACACCACAAACACACCCCACACAAAACCCCACACACACACACAAACCCCCCTTTCCCTTCCTGATCTTTTTTCTTGTCATAATTTAATAGAAAAACCTTTTCGTTTTTTCTTTTTTTTAATATTATTTTTTTTCCTCCAACCCTTTTTAAAATTCTTTTCTCAATTTTATTGGGTTCCATATCGGGGGTTTTTTTTCCCTTCCCCCAAACCTTTGCGTACGGGTTTGTCCAAGTGCCAGCTTGAAAACGCGGGCGCGCATGTTTTTTTGTGTGTGTTTTTGTGTGGGTTTTGGTTTTTGTTTTTGTGTGTGTTGTGTGTGTGTGTGGGGTGGGGGCATGATTACGTCTTTTTAAATTTGGCGGCTCATGCGCTGTCCCATTTGAGCATTTTAAAGCATGTAACTCTCCTTCTTATTTGAGGAATGGGGAAAAGGGGCGTGAGGGTGAGGGTTTAGATGGGATTTGGAAAGGGGGTGTGGGGGGCAAGCAAATGAGGGGGAGCGGGGTTTGCCGGGAGCCCCCAAAAACGCTGCTACCTGCCCTTTAAAGCTTAAAGTTGTTAAGTTTACCTAAGTAAAACCCAACGGCCATACCACGTTGAATAACACCGGTTCTCGTCCGATCACCAAATTTAAGAAACCGTCGGGCCTGGCAGTACTTTGGGTGGGGGACCGCCTGGGGGAAAACCAAGGGGCTGTTGGCCCTTCCTTTTTTTTTTTTTTTCTTTTCCTCCTTTTGGTTTTTCTTTTCTAAACTTATTTGTTTTAAAATTTGGGGGTTCTGTTCTCTCTCTTTTCTCTGGGGTTTTTTTTTTCCCGGTTTTTTTTTTTTTTCATCTTTCCGGGCTTTCCCCGCACATTCTTTGCATGTAATTTTTTGCAAAGGGGTAAACTGCCAGCCCCTCTGCAAAATCGCCGCTATTAATTCAAACAACTAAAGATCCCCGTAAACTTATGCTTTTTTCCACTGTCATGGCCTACATACATTTTTGCTGTTTGTTTTCATCCCGCAAAAACCACACCAGATTTTGTTTCACTTTTGCATAAAACGTTGGGTTTCCCGAATCTTTTGTCCCTGAAAAATTTATTAAAACGCAAAATTAAAAACAGCTACTGACAAAAAATATTTTTGCATGATGCCCTTTTCGTGGTCCCCTTTTTCTTTTAAAAAACACATCCTTCCCCTCTTGATTTCAGTTCCCGGTTCTTTTTTATTTCTCATTTTGTCCTTTTTTGACCTCAGCTGTAAACCCCTTCCTTTACCACATGCTTTTTTTTTTTCTTCTTTCCTTTAACTTCAAAGTAAGCTTTTTCTGTCTCTGCCCCTCTCTTCTCTTCTCTCATCTCTCTCTTTTCTCTCTCTCTCCCCAAACCCCTAAACACACACACACACACACACACACATATGCGAATGCCATGCGCGCATGGAAAACAAAACAACATGCACGCACGTCACCCACAAAAACATATACACCCACACACGCAAACATGCACTCAAACCCAAAGCACAAAACGCATCCCCGGAAAGCAGAA
>JAMYXO010002051.1:0-25839 GCA_033310375.1 Conus canariensis
TTCCCCCCCTCCCCCCCCCCCCCCCCCCCAGTCCATCGTGGATTCTTCTCCAGTTGTTGTCGTCTCCTCTCGACCGTCATTGTTCATGACCACGTTCTCCTCTTCTTCTCCAGACTACAGTTCATCGGTTTGACCTTTTGCACCTCTGTTCCTGTCTATTTTTCATCCATCTCCCGTTCTGCTCGTGCTATCTCGTATATCATTCATCATTCTGAAGGTGTCTTCCCTTTGGTCTTGCTGCTCCTTCTCATGCTCATTATTATCATCATCATCATCATCGTTGTCGTTATCACAATCTCTCTCTCTCTCTCTCTCTCTCTCTCTCTCTCTCTCTCTCTCTCTCTCTTCTCCTCTCTCCTAATTGTGTGTTTGTATGTACATATATACATATATATGTGTATGTGTACATAATTATGTATATATATATATATATATATATATATATATATACACGTGTGTATGTGTGTGTTGTGTGTGTGTGTGTGTACAGATATCTATAACATACCACCCATGTTCTACAAGCCAACAGGATACCTTCCTTCAACAGGGCGGGATAAAGCACTGAATGCGTACTGCAACATTTTGCAAACCCGCACAGCCAGTTATCCACCAAAAAGACCACGGGACAACCTACACGTAAAAGAAAGACAAGCTCTGGGGGATCTCCTGAAAATGGTCAGAAACACGATCATCCGGGTAAGTGCAGCGGATAAAGGAGGAGCAGTAGTCGTACAGAACACCAGTGACTATGTCCAAGAGGCCTACAGACAACTGGAGAAAACCTACTACGAACAGGTTAAACGGGGTCCAACCACTCAGGTAGCAAAACCTCAACAACAACAACAAAACAAGATCGTTCGACAACTCCACATGGAACACTACATAGATGAAAATACGTACAGATGGGCTGCCTGTGAGGAAAGGAAAATCAGAACTCCAATATTTTACCATCTCCCCAAAATACATAAGACTCTTAAAGAACCCCCTGGTCGTCCTATTGTGTCTGGAGTCGGTGGGCCCACCGAAAAGCTGTTTGAATTAGTGGACCACTGGTCAGCCGAGTTGGTTCACAAGCTACCAAGTTATGTTCAAGACTCCACCCACATGCTGTGAACCATCGAAGAGTGGAATAGCATGTATGTGATGAGTTACCGGTCTCAATAGATGTGGTAGGCCTGCATACCAACATCCCCCATTATGACCTGATAACAGCTCTTCAACTCCACCTGCAACGCATTTTCTTCCTAACGCTCCGCCTGCTCGGCAAATTCTTCTAGCAGTGGAACATATTCAGAACAACAATCTCTTTCGTTTTGAAGACAAAATAGATCACCAAATTTCCGGCACCGTCATGGGGACACCTATGGCCCCTGCAGTGGCCAGCCTTTTCATGGGTTGGCTGGAGGAAAGCTTACTGAACAACAGCCCTGTGCTTGCCCATCCAGAGAGACCTGTGGAAACGTTTTATTGACGACATCCTGCTCCTCTGGTTGGGATCTTCTGATGACCTGGACCAATTTCTACAATACATCAACACCATACATCCCACCATCAAGTTTACCTTTAGTTTTTCTGCAACTACACTTACTTTTTTGGACATACTGCTAAAACTGGAAGAGGGATACATACATATACTGACCTGTACTGCAAGCCCACTGACGTCCACTCCTGTCTTCATATCAGCTCTTGTCACCCACACCACTGCAAACAGAACTTACCGTACAGCCAGTTTCTCCGCTTGAACGTCTGTGCTTGAAACTAGATGAGAGAACTATAAAATAGGCATTCTGGCTCACCCACTTCCGCCAGCTCCAACCGGCTTTCTTGAAACTAGATGAGAGAACTATAAAATAGGCATTCTGGCTCACCCACTTCCGCCAGCTCCAACCGGCTAAAGCCGGTTTCGCTGTTGCTCCGCCGGCTTACCCAGAATGCCTATTTTATAGTTCTCTAATAGTAAACACTTTACAAACATACATAATGTGTAGGATTATCTGTTTTTAACACTAATTTAGAAAACTTTTGAGACTTAAGTTTTTTCTTGAACAATAACATCATTTTCCCGCATACATTCATCAAATGTGAAATAAATTTCTGCAAAACTCTTCACATCTGGCCGCATTACTGATCACCTCTGGATCTCACTTGAGACCCTATGGCGCCCTAGGGCCCCAAGCCAGACCCAGAGGGTCACATATAACACGGCCAGATGTGAAGGGTTTTGGGAATATGCCTCCAACAGTAGTATACTTTTATACTTGTTTGCCTGCTTTCTATTTGTCTAATTTGGGCAATCCCCTCACCCCCATTTTAGTGGTCCTTCCCATAGCCGCACCAGGGCGACCATTTTAGGTTTTACGGGCGTTTATAGCCGCGCCAGTGACCATATTCTGGGTTTACGGGCGTTTATAGCCGCGCCAGTGACCCAATACGAAAGTAGGAAGGATCACTTGAGGGCAGGGAAGAGGGCAAATTTAGACTTTTCAATGCCATGACAACCAAGTATTTAAAACTACTGCAGGCATATCCCCAATGTTGTTAACTTCAAGATTTATATATATACTGTACACAAACAAACGCTTTACAATTACATGGTGTCTACTTGTAAAGTTGTTTTTATTTGCCTAGAGTAAAGTTGTTTTTAAAGTTGTTAAAACAACACCAAAAGCTAAATAACAAAGTGCATCTTACCTTACTTTTTAGTCACTACTTTTTAATAAATATTTGTTTTAAATGCTTTTAGATTTAAATATAAAAATGCTGCTTTTAATACATAAAATTGGGAAAAGATTATTTTGAGGTGGGGAATTTAGCCGCCTAAATTTATACAATGACGTCTAACGCCTGTACTAAACGACGCCGGTGGGGAATTTAGCCGGCTAAATTTATACAATGCCGCGTGGGCGGCCCGGCGCCCTTATGTGTAACTTGACACGAACCCGGAAACAGTGCGGCGCTTCGACTCGGCTATTGTGCAGTTGAGTAAGCCGTGGCCAGACATGTCTGTCCTAGATACTACATAAAGGCAGAAGGGAGTTGTCTCCCCGGAAAAGAATGTAACAATTAATTGTGAAAAAAAATCGTCATTAAGTCGTTCTAGGTTCTTATTCAAGTCGGCATCACGTTCTTATTCAAGTTCTTAACAAGTTTTTATTCAAGTTCTTAACAAGTCAACATCAAGTTCTTAACAAGTTCTTATTCAAGTACTTATTCAAGTTCTTAACAAGTCGTCATCAAGTCGTCATTAAGTTCTTATCAAGTCGTCATTAAGTTCTTATCAAGTCGTCATTAAGTTCTTATTTAAGTTTTATCAAGTCGTCATCAAGTCGTTATTAAGTTCTTATTCAAGTCACTTATAATTATTTATTAAGTTCTTGAAATATTATTCCATCTGAAATGGATCAAAATGATCTTTTGTTGTTGGCGGTTCTGGCATGCTTTTTTGTTTGGCTTCTGTATTTAGTGGTTGAGATTTTTTTGACTGCTTTGGTTTTTGCTGGCGTTGTTTATATGTTTTATAAACGTAATAACCACCCCCACCAACAGCAATGACGCCAAAAATGCTAACTCTTTTAATCCAAATAATCCATGTCGACTTTGGTGTTGTAGGTCTTGAATCAACTTGTGTATTTACAGCTGGCATTGAAACAACTGTTGGCGGTGTTATGTTTTCATTATGAGTTATATTCTGTGATTGCAACATTAATTTTTTTTGTTTGTTCCACTCTGCTAATTTTTTTCCTGCTGCAACACGCCCAGGATGAGGAGGCTTTTTACTGGTCACTTTCTCCATCAATGTTTTCTGCTGATTTTCTGGCTCGGTCATTTTGAAGGGAAACAAAATCTATATGATTAAAAGTAATTAACCCCATAATTAATGGCGATAACAATGTTCCAAATCTGTAATATAGATCACATCCTAGAGACTCTAATGACTTTGTTAAAACGGGATCCTGTGTTAAATCATACATAAAATCTTGTTCAGAATCAATGGGAGCAAATCTACTAACTAGTTTAGTGTACAAACTAAGAACCGTTTGCCCAACACTTTTTACCATTCTTGACCCCAGTTGCGCTTCATACCTGTTGTGATACTTTACAATGTCTTGCGTTGACATCTGTTGAATCTGTTCTATGCTGAATTCATTTCCGAGGTACTGTTTTGTTTTTCCACACGCCGCCAAAGAATACAGCCTTTCCTTTTGACGCATAATAGCTTGGTCATCAACTTGATCATTTGTAAGTTCAGGAAGTAAATCATCGCAGTTCATGTTTTATTAATAATAATAAATATTATTTTATTTTTAAAAAATGAGCACCGAAAAAACTGTTGCTAACCTCGTATACCATTCTGCTGTTATTGGAGGTCTAAGTGTAGGATACACAATGCTTGGTAAAAGCCTGTTAAAAATAAAACCAGCAGATCTTGGCAAACTAGACTTTGAAGACTCAGCAAAGTTGATTGCTGTTATTACAGCTTCATTTGCTACGAAAGACTTTCTAGTTAAGCAAGGAATAATTCCAGAAAATATAAATATGTAAAAAAATACATTTATAAAAATGGCTTCACTCGTAATGATGATTGGTGGCGCTGTGGTTAATGCGCTTGCTTTTAGCGGAAGTAATTACGCGTTTAGTAAACTACAAAATAACGATGAGAGAAAAAGACATAACAGAGCTATGGAGCAACTAGCTGCTGCACAAGACACCTATGAAAAGCAAAGAATGGAGCAGTTAGATTTTATTAACGACAGACTTAAACAACAGGGACATGCAGCTTACACATTTAAAGATGTTGATCAAGCAATAAAAGAATATTATCTTGTAACAGGCAAGCCAATCGAGACATTGCCTCCACCAAAATTCAGCGATTTTTATCAACCATCAGAAAAACAAAAGATGCAAGAAATATTGTTTATTGCCTTTGGCATGACCGTTGTGTATTTTGTTGCACATAATATTGGCTGAATAAAAAATGAACAAGATCTATTATTCGCCAAAAGGATATTGGAAGGGAATAACAGCAATTAAAAAGCTAAGCCAAGCAGCTGGAGTCAGTGAACAAACAGCAAAAGAATGGTTATCTAAACAAGCGATTTGGCAAATTTATCTACCAGCGCCTAAACGAATACAAAGACCACACTTTGTGAATATAACTCCAAACGACACCCATCAAATGGATCTTCTATATTTACCCCATGATACGATTAGACGAAAAAGATTTAAGTACGCACTTACAGTCATTGATATAGCTTCAAGATACAAAGATGCGGAACCATTAACACAAAAGAGTGCTTCTGCTGTTGCTGTCGCTATACAACTGATATATCAACGAGGACCCTTAACTTATCCTCGCATGATTCAAGTCGATGATGGAAAAGAATTTAAAGGTCAAGTGAATCAATTATTGTTAAAACATAGAGTTACCATTAAAAGAGGCATTCCGGGTGTTCACAGATCACAGGGTTTGGTTGAAAACTTTAACAAACAGTTATCTGAAAGGCTTTTTTCCTACCAGTATCACAGAGAGCTGATTGACAATTCTCGCAACACAGAATGGGTTAGAAGGCTGCCCTCAGTTTTGCGCGCAATGAATAATGAAGAATTTAAAGGTTTAAAACCAGTACAAGCAATCAGAAAACAAACAATAAATGTTGTTGAAGGAGAGTCTTCATCAAGCAAACTATTACCATTTGGTTTGAAAGTGAGATACCTTTATTCGCCGGGAGAAGCAGAAGGGGACACTCGCATCAGGGCAACAGATCCAGTTTGGAGTGTTGATCCATATGAGATAAAAAAAATTGTGAAAATGAATCCACCCGTGTATTATTTACGAGAAACTGACACAACAAAACGACCAGCCCCTCAAAGATCTTTTGTGAAGGAAGAACTGCAGATAATCCCCCCAGACACAGTCGCTTAATTATTTTTTAATTTAAATTAAAATGGCGGCAAGAATGGAAAAGGAAGAATCCTTACGTAAAATGGCACTGGAAGCAAGAATGGTGAAGGAAGAGTCCTTAGAAATAATGCGAGAAATATTTGATTATAATCTTGCTATTAGACTAATATTTAAGAAGATTGATTATGCCATGCTAGACAAAACCTCAAATTTTGATTGGGAATATATTAAAAAAAAATTCGAGCGCATTTAGCAGTAATGGATAATAATTTGGTTGAATTGGGTGATGATATAGTTAAGCTTAACGAACTGTTTTAATCTACGCAAATACATTTGGGTTTAAAATGGAAGCTCAAAGGGAAATGGCAGAAATGGCAAAGGAAAAGTCTTTAAAATTAATGCAAGATTTATTTGAGTATCAGTATATCATTAAAGAAGTATTTGAGAAGATTGACAATCCTTGGCTAGAACAATCGCCAGACAATCGCTTTAAACCCCAAAGCTTTTATTTTGATTTATGGGTATGGGAACATGAATATTGCGAAATGACAAAAAAAATTAAAGCACATCTAGCATTAATAAATAATATTAATTTTGCTAAATTAGATGATGATATAATTGAACGTGCGATTGCTGAAAAATATAAGCCCATATGATTATACTATTCTCCAATGCCCGATTGCATATGAAAACTCTGGATTAACAAACACACGTTTTGTGTTTGTTCTATCTAATGACTTCTTTGTTACAACAGTTGTGTTGATCTCATGTAGATTAGATCGTAGTTTTACGTTGTCATGATGAAAAGTCTTATTGTCAAACAATGCTTTTTTATAGTTGTCATGGGATATGCTTGACTGCACAACACTGCGAGATATTCCCTTTGCTTTTTTAACAACTTTTTTTTGGCTTGAAAGACTGTACATTTTCGACCTCAAACCAACAAACTCCTTGATCACACCACCAGATAATTCATCCTTCATCTTACCTAAAACCTTCTTGTTAATATCTGAATGCAAAGGCGAATCTTTAGGGTAATCAGATGTGTCGTACCATCCAGCATGCCCTTTAGCTACTTCTAATTCCATGTCTTTATAGATATCTTCAGTAGGGATGTCGATTACAAAGGAATCTGTATCTGTGTAAAGTACTTTGGACTCAGGATACAAGGGCTTAAAGTAGTCGTAAAGAAATTCTAACATCAAAAGCTTCGACAGCTCTAAAACAGTAAACCCAATAAAAACGGGCTTATCCAATTTGACTTTCTTTTTTTTCATCATTATGCCAAAAAGCTGATCATGAAATCTTCTGAAGTCCTGATAATTAGGTTTAGAAGTTAGCTTAATTGCATCGTTCTCTCTGGTGACCAATCTAACATCTTTACGCTTGTGCGGATTCTCCATAGTCTTTCCAAAACAGCTGTTGTTCATCAACTTGAAAAAGTCTTTTTCTGAAGCATCTGTGGATTTAGTTCTGAGATCAGTGTTCTTCATTATGTATGGTTTCATGAACTGTTCTTGATCAAAAGCAATTATACGATGAACAGCTGTCAACTTTAAACCATGTCTTAAATAAAATTGTAGAAGCCTGTAATGGCAGACATAATTTTTTTTGCCTCGAAGATTAGGCACAAGTTTAGGTGGTTCTGTTTTTGCCATCTTTAGACTTTCTGCTGCTAATGGATAGTCATTATGGTAATCATGGAGTTCCTGAGGATATTCTAAGTCAACTTCTAGAATGTATCCACACTGTTGATCTGGCGTCAAACTGCCCAACCACTTTAATGCTTTTTGAATATTATCCGTATCACCGTCTGTGTACATTTTAAAGTTGCGTAATGGAAGTGATTGCGCCATTGCCCATCCATACAGATTGTTTGCATCTAAATACATAAGATAGTTAGACCTTTTACTTGGATCATAGTCGTCCAAGTATTTGTTGTTTGCTTTACAGTAATGGTGCGACGCCATACTGATTCCCCCACGCAATCCGTTTTCAATCATCTGAAGCATTGGCAGGTCAGACAATAAATCAATTTGTACTCCAGTAAATTTTAAGAAAGCGTCCCAGCTCATCCCAGGCGCAGAAATATAATGCGCAGGATCCAGGCTGTAATGTTTCATGCAGGTCTTCCTATAATTTTCAAAGACGTCCGCCAACAAACAGGTATCCGCCATTAAATAGGAATCATGATAGTCTCCCATCGTTTTACACTCTAACTTCTGCCACGCATCTTGAGCATGCTGGTAATCAGAATCACTGATGTCCTTTCCTCTAAGACTAGAAAAGAACGCGCCTTTAGGCGGAAGTGTATCTTCGTCAAACCTTTCCCAACTGTTCATGTACTCATAAGGGTAAACGCCCTTTCTAACAAGAGTTGGGTCAAAATATTCTTCTGTTATTGGGCAGGACTTTAAGGACATAGCCAGTGACTCTAAACTCCCCATCAGGTGTTGCATAGAGTCGTAGAAAGACATGTTATTTAAAGTGAAACACATGTACTTTTCTGATGACTGTGCAATGCATGACACCCTGAAGTCGCTGGTTACTGCTTGCAATATAAGATGAGAGTCGTAACCTCGCAAGTTGTGAAAGAATATAGGCAGCTTCCATGTCTTTGGTTCAAACTTTAGTTGAAGATTGCATTTGTTATGTGCTGCTCCTCTAAACTTTCCACTAATGTGATCATGGTCTCTTACTGTTGGATTCTCTGCGGTGGCAACCAAGGCCGCCCCACAAATCCAACAGTGAGTGGCTGAGTCATACTGTTGTTGGTCTTCAGGCGTCATTATGATTTCAGATAAGTTTAGATTATTAGAACAGGCATTACGCACTTGCTGCATGCGTTTTAAGAAGTATTTTGCAGCATTTGGTCCTCTGTATAATTCTGGCTTTGAATGGGCGCCATCCGACCTAACAATGATGAAGGCAAATGAGCAAATCTGATGATTACTCATTAAGACTGTTTTAGGAAGTTTCTGTGGGGTTGGTCCTTCATAAGGAACAATGAGTGATTCGAAGTCTACGTAAACAACATATGGACTAGTTTGCAAACCGTTTCCAGTTTCTTAAAACTAACTTTACTGCCTTCTCCGGGCGTAATTAGTTCTGTATCACAGTCAACTGGGCTAATACAATGTTTTATATGTTCGCTCGCAGCTTGAACGGACGGAATTCTTGTTAAACATTTTCTACAAAATTCTTGTTTACTATGTTGTTTTGTAGTATGCACTAGTAATCTACTCATTGTGCGTATTAGAGTGTAGTGCAACCCATTAAGGCTTTGCATTAGGAGTAAGTCTACATGACTCCTGGTTGGTTCGCCTATTGTTGGACTGTTCTTTGACACTCTAATTGGCAGAAGGTTGGTTTCTTCAGACCATGTGTAGACATTAACAGTTATTGGTGGATTTTGTTTTTCAAACTGATCAATTTTGTCTACAGCCATAGGAAATTCAAGGCCGTTAAAGTTAAGATTATTGGCCCACTGTAAATAGTTAGATACTCTCTCTGCATTTTTGGCAACGTGATGCAGCCTAGCAAGAACGCACCACATAAAACATTTGTCGTCTGAATTTTTTATGTTCAAAACTGCTTTTCTTTGCAACTAATGTTGGAGGCAGTGGAATGTAAGCCTTGCCTACAATTGGCTCATACTTAGCTTGTCTTAATCTGATGTCTAGGACTTCACCCTCTGACCAACCAGAGCTCTCATTTTAGCTGCTTCAGAGGCTTCATTAAACTGTGTAAGAAGTTGATCTGCCCAACCGGGTGTTAAGTCATTATGAGAAAGAATAGTCTGCTGTTTAGTTGAGACCCAGACTTCTAGATTTTCTTCGTTTATTGTTATATAGTCGATTAAAACAACTAACCTTACTTTAACTGGAGGGTTTATTGTTAGTTTACTTGGAACTTGAGAAATAGCATGTACAACGCTTGCCTGTACCTTTGTTGGATCAATAACTTCTAAAACGACCTCATTTAAAGCTTTTGACAAACGCTCTTCCTCGAGCATTGCTTCAAACAATTCATCTGAACCTTCATATATCTTATCCATGTTGAGCTTCTTTTCTAACTCAAAATATTTATTTAAATCAAAAAAATAAAAGTTAATCAGAATCAATATCAACGGTCTTTTTGTGCTTGGACTCATAAACTAAAGTATAAACGCCCTTTGGGGTTGTTAATGTGAGCTGTTTAGAACAGAGTTTAATGTCTCGTTTACTTTTTTTAAACATTCCTTTTTTATCTGGTCGGTGTCTGGTTGTTGAGAAAAAGTTGCCCTTGCCTTTCTTTGAAGATCAAACTTTTGTCTTTTGTAGTCCTCAAAATCAGCCTGTAGGCGACTAAATTCTTCATCCGTGATGTTCGAGTCGGCAAGTGCTTTATTTATTGTCAGTTTGAAGGAACTAAGTTTAGCTGTTATTAGTTGAACCATAGCTGTGTGCTTTTGGAGTTTAGCTTTTATTTTTTTGCTGACAGCACTTACAGCCAATGAACACAGGCCAAGAGTTAAAGACAAACCACCTAGAGGTAAAGCTGCCGGTGCACCTACGCCTGTTGCTAAGAGACCTACACTTGTTCCTGCTGATAGAGCACTAGTGATCGATGCTCCAGTATTAACATATGTAACAGCATTAAAGACAGCAGAATACCTTCGTTTGGTTTTACTGTATTTTGAAAGGTCCTGCTCTAGTTTTTGTTGCATTTGTGTAATGTTGGTTAATCTGAAAGTTTTTATGTCTACAGCAGCAGCTATCTCTTCTTTGGGCACTTTTGGATAAGTCGTAACAGACATGCTTTTTTAAAATAAAATAATTTAGTATTGGATATCTTTCAATCTGTTATCTTGAATATTCAGCTGCGCATCATATATTAAAAACAAATGTACATTAAGTGGTTTATCACTCTCTTTTTCTTTATCAATTTGAATGTTTATTACGTCTTTAACTGTTCTCCCACTCCCATGCAACTGATTATCTTCTGTTGACCTTAGGTCAATCCATAAACCGTATTTCGTTGTTAAATATTCATCAAGTCTAACACTGTGAAGGTGTAGATCTTTAGACACAAGGTCTACTGTTGGATTTCTACACCTCCCGCCTCCAAACAATTTTCTTATTTCATCAAAATGATGATAAGGTTTAAGCCCGCTACCGTAGACTTGGTTAGGACTACCCTCAATTGAACATTGTACTTTCGTTATTTTAGGATTAATAAACTTTTCACTTTGTCTTTTGAATGGTTCTTCATCTTCACACAGCAATAAAATACCTTTAAGGGATCTTGCTGCGGCGCTAAAACTAAAGTTCCATATTGTGTCTGCCCTGCTTTTAGGATATTTAGTATGATGAATCACTCTTTCGTAATATATTGCTAATTTTGACTGATATTGTTGCTCAATCAGCCTTGCTAAGTTAGGGTTACTAACAATGTCAAACTCTAACGAGATGTCGAAAATGCTGTACTTGGAATCAGTGTCTGTCGATCTAATGACACGTTTGTATTCATTAAAAGTTAGTTCATATGACAATCTGTCTTTTAATGCTCCTTGAAAGTATGGCGCATGCGCTTTTAACAACTCAAAATCCAAGGGTATGGAAAAGCGATTTCCAAACGCATAACTTACAGCTTCATACTTGTTACCGTCTTTAGCATCTTCGGCGTCTATTCTGTGTTTTAGTGCTTCGTTATTTTCGATTCCTTGAAACGCAAGATCGGCCCTTTCATTCTCGGTTAGCCATAGATCACAATAGATTAAAAATATGTCTGCATTGTGTAAAGAAAATATTTCTTGCCCTCAAGTTTTATAGAAATTTTCTTAACGATTGCCCGTCCCAGATTCTGTACAACTGTCCTGTTTACGTCTGTTGCTGAATCAAGTTCTATTTTGAAAGTAAGCCGTGCAGATCCTGGCACAATCACTTCATCTGCTCCTAGGTCTGGAAATTTGACAGTAAGAATTTGATCTGAATCAATAGTAGATGGATTATTTGGAACAATAATATTCTGTTTATTTCCCTTCACGCCAAAGGGCTCTTTCAGTCTTCTATGCGGGTCAAGAATTGAGCCATATGCTTGTGACATTTTTTTTATAAAACAAAATAAAAAGTTAATTATTTAAAAACATGGCAGAAGAAGATTATGATGTTTTTGATCCTGGAGACGACATGAGTGAAATGACGCCTTTGACACATCCATTACAATCATTGCGGCGTGAATTAACAGAAAGTAAGGTCAAATCATTTTATCAAAGTTTAGGCCAAGAACCTCCTGATTTTATAGACCCTAATGATTTTGAAACAAAAGATGACCATTTGTTTGTGAAAAACGAGCAAGGACAACTTGTTCAGCTTACAACTAAACCAGACCCATCAAAGTTTTTAGCAAAGACTACAATTAGACAAAGGCTCAGTGTGAGCGATCAAATCGCCTTGGCATTGCTAAACCGCGAAGATTAGACAGTGAGGCAGTTGCTAAACTTCAAAACACACTACAAGAACTCCCAACAGATAACCAAATACAAAACATACCCCTTAAAGATTTAAGCCCAACAGCAGACGAAATAATAGAAACCAGTTTTTCAGAAGAAACAGTATTAAAAACTATGCACGATCCGCCGCTACCTATGAGAGAAATAACGGCCCTTGATCATGCTTTGAAAGCATCAGAGGCGAATTAACAAACAATTTAGCAAAACTGGGTGAACTAGATGAGCATATAAAAAGAGAAAAAGAAAAAACTAGTTGAGGCTGATGACCACAACTTAGGACCTGGTGTTAAAGAAAGAATAACACAAAGACTAAAAGATCTTGAACAAGAGAGATCAGCAAGACTAGAAGTGCTGTCTACTAACCGAGAACAATTACGAACTACAAGTGAGCAGAATAAGAGAAACTATCCAAAGAATTTTATATGAAGACACAACGTTTAGCAGAACGAATAAGAACACTGTTTAGAGAGCAAGGCGTCACATTAGCAAGTGTTATAACAGCCTTAGGATTTGCAATAAGTACACTGGTGTTGGCTATTACAGGCGGTGGTGGCGGTGGGGGAGCAGTGCCACCAGGCCCGTCGTCAGATAAATCATGGATAAAAAAACAACTCGATCACCTTGCAAACTTACTAAAAAAATTAGCCAGTAAGGCAATAGACTCTTTGCCTGGTATAATAGGGGGGATCGTTAGCTGGCTTTTGTCTGCCGCAAGTAAAGTAGTTGGCTTTATGGCTGAGCACTTATGGGCATTAGTTGTCTTAATAGTTGGGTTACTCTTTAGTAAGATAAAGACCAAGTAATCCTAGGGCAGTTAATCCAATAACAAGTGCCGTCTTTTCATATTCATGGTCATTATTTCTTGGGGGGATTGAATGGGGGGGTTTGGGGGGCTCGGGGATTGGCGGGCTTCTTTTTTTATTGCTATTGCTGGCTTAGAATTTATGTCGTTTTTTCCGACCTTCTCTTCTTTACCAGCCACAAGGATTTCATTATTATAGTTTATTATTGTTCCTATCTGAAGTCTGAGGTCAGAAGGCGCATGTATAAACCAGTGCCAACGCAAAGTCTACTTTCGATCTTGCGTATTGCAAAACATTTTGGTACCTTTTAATACTTGAAGGCAAATCAATTGCAGAATTAATAGAATCCTCTAAATTTGCTAAATACTGTTTTTGGGCGTCAAAGCCAGTAGAAGGATCAATTATGTTTGATCTCGTTTGTGCTTGCGAACCTAGCAAACACCAAACATAAGTACGAATGGAGTCGTTTATTCGTTCTATTCCCGCTCTAGTTAGACCATTAGAAGTATCCAAAATAAATGTTGTCCATGCTGTTTTATGCTCTTGCTCTATGGACCCGAGGTGAACAGTTGTGCCTGAAGAGAAAGATGTGTAAGGAGGATTCCAATCATAGTTATACTTTCTATGCACGCCCCAATAATAAAGAGTGCCTAAACCATGATTAAGATCCAACTTTTGTCTAAAGTCTGTCTTTGGGTCAATATCAAATTCGTTACAGATCCTTTCAAAAGCCTTGTAATCTATTCTGTTGCTGAATGGATTAAACGTTTTGTCATTTGGTAATGGTGCTTGCAGTTCAGATAAAATACGTCTGAAGGTGTAATAAAAATGAAATCTATACACTGACCTCACCAAAGGATCAGGATGATTTAAATGATCAGCATACGACACTCCACACCCAGTTGATGCACAAAACACAGCAAAGTTTAAACTGGTTCTGATAAAACTGCATCGGATGACTGAACCACACTTTCGGGATGTAGTCTTTTTTAATAGGAGGGTTAAGATATCTGTTCAATGGAGTACTAACCTTTACTTGAAAGGCGTCAGACTGAGTCACAGAAATGTCGAGGGTATCAGTTGTTATATCTTTAGGACTGTAGTGCGTCCAACAGAATATTTTGCATTAGTATATTTGAATGCACTCATTTTTAAATTTGTTTTAAAAATGTTTGTAACAATAACAACTCGAGACAGTCCTTCGTTTTTAGAATATGCTATTGATAATAACTGCGGAACCCCAAAGGGTCGCACTCCATGAAATATTCTACAAAGTCGTATGGTTTAATATAAGTCAATCCAAGAGGAATAATACGATTCGAAAACTTGACAGAAGAGGAGACGTAATTAGCCAGTTAACCATACCTGATGGTTATTACGGGTTTTGCTCGCTAAAAGAAGCAATGAGTAACTTCGACATTACTCTCAAACTTAACAATGCAAATCTAAAAACAATGTTGACATTCAAACCTGAAGGAGAAGAAGTCAATTACTTTTTTGGTGTAGAGCTAGCTGAAATGTTAGGCTTTAAAACCCAATCAAGTCTATCATAGATTTATAGTTACACCAGACAAAACTACTTATGAGGGGGAAAATCCGCTCGATCTTGCATTACATTCATTACTCTATGTTCATTTAGACGAGCTGAGCACTGATGAAAACTTATATGATGGAAGGCCCTCAACTGTTTTAAGAGCTCTTCCATCAGGGAAAGCTGCATATTGCGATTATGAAATTATACGATTCCCTAATTTACAGTTTAAAAGATTAGCTTGTGGGAGGGTCAGATCATTTAATATAAAGATCACAGATAAAACGGGGAAAGTCGTGAAATGTGATAACCTGCACATTGTTTTAGAAATAAAATAATACGTTGTTTTAAAAAATGTCACGTGGACCAGACGATTCGGGGGTCACATTAGCGCCTGAAAGGTGTGTAACTTTAGAATTAAAAGACCTTGCAGACGTTGAGGACTTTGAACAAAACGGTGAGATAGGCACTTTGTATGGTTTTGAGTACACTAAAGATGGTTATTATAAGCGCAAAGAGGTTGACGACAACAAAAGGTTTCCTAAACTAGAACAACTACGCAATCTAGAAGCAAATAATACAGGTCAGTATGAATATAAAATAGTTCGAAAAACTGACAACAAATGGCACTTAGAACCATATTTAGAATGGGACATAAAATTTGAATTCTTAAGCCCATTTACATTTTTCGACCGCCAAAAAAGTTTCAGAAAAGCATTGAACTCTGGCCCTTTACATGTAAGTCTTATGCCAGAGGACAACAGTCGGAAAGAGATCGAAATAAAGCCGTTTGGGGACAAACAGTACATCCTCCACAGAAGAGAATCGGTTTTAAAGAAAGCTTCTACAAAATTACAGTTCATTCCACGCACAAAATTAGGAGACACGTTCACAATGATATTTAAAATTTCTGTCTTAAAAGATGAGGCAAGAAATGGAGCTGTGGGTGTCAGTGACAACCTTATGGAAGGAATTCTTATTAGCTGGCAAAACTTAGACGTTGACAAACTTAAAGTTACTGTCGTCGTTCTTTACAATGGCGAGGATATTAAGGTCATAACAACAAGCAACAAAATTGATATTAGTTTAAATAGAAACGATCTTACAGAACTGAACTGGATTAATCTTACACATTTGGGCTTATAGGGTTTTATTATACTGAACAAGTTTTGACAGAGAGTATGATAAAAACAATAACTGGATTAGATTAAATTCTGTTTTAAAACTATGGAGCAGGACGACTTTGGTGTCAATGCCGAAGTTAAACTTTATGACAAAAACCCCTCATTGTTTTATTGATTTGTGGACAGACTGGTTGTGGAAAAAACAATATTTGTCCTCGACCTATTAAAAACAGTTTTTTCGTTATAATTTTGATCATATAGTAATTTTCTGCCCAACACTTAAATGGAACAAAGCATACAGACAGAAGGTTTATATGGACAGATGATGACATATATTTTTGTTGATCCTAGCAATAAACTGAGTGAGTGTTTGAAACATTTCTTTAGACAGTTTGAAGGAACTCAGACACTATTTATTAAAAGATGATTGTTCAGCAGAAAAGGATATAGTCAAAAAAAGAAAACGCTTTGTCAAAACTTTGGCTTTCAGTGGAAGACATGCTGGGAAAAGTGTGTGGATTTTATGTCAAAAATATAACTGTTTTAAAAGACTTTAGAGAGCAATTTTAAAGACAGTGGTTTTTAAATTTCCCCATGAAAGACAGAGACGCATTTGATGAATGTATGAAAGAAAATGATGTTATTGAAAACGATCAAGAAAACGAAGGATTAAGCAAAAACTTAAGTCTCAAAAGTTTTTTTAAATTAGTGTTAAAAACAGATAATCCTACACATTATGTATGTTTGTAAAGTGTTTAATTAAAGAAACTATAAAAAAGGCATTCTGGGTAAGCCCGGCGGAGCAACAGCGAAACCGGCTTTAGCCGGTTGGGCTGGCGGAGGTGGGTGAGCCAGAATGCCTATTTTATAGTTCTCTAGATGGGTTTCCAAAAAACAATGTCATCTATCACTGAACAACTGCGTCTTCGAGGATACAGTCAAGATGCTTGACTACAGCTGTAGTAAAAGCGCAGCATCAGCCAAGATGTTCCATCCTGAAGTATAAACCAAAGCAGCACACCCAACGCACTCCTGTCATAGTAACTCGCAATCCAGCCAACCCATCTAACGTCAATTGTTACAGGAACTTCACTCCCTGTTACAATCCAGTCCTAGACTCCAAAAGGCCATTCCAGTCCCACCTTTTTTGGGAGAAAGAAACAGCAGAGCTTAAGAAATGTTCTCATGGCCCTCTACACTTCCCACCCGTCAGTTGGATTCTTCAAGTGTGGTAGAAAATGTGTGATCTGTCCGAACACTTGGTAGAGACGGTCAGCTTCAGAAGTCAGTAACAGGAGAACCATTCCCATCCGACACCACATGGTCTGTACAACCAAAAAAACATCACCTTACTGTTTTGCAGCAAATTCCACACAGCCAGTATGTTGGGGAAACAAAAAACACTCATCAAAAAACTCGTTTTTTTACCAACACAGAACATCAAAAAGAACACCGGAACCCTAGTTAACTAGATATTTCCACCAGACTAATCGCTCCCTTCATCATCTGAGACATTAAAGTAATAGAAAAGTTTTTTCAGAGGACAATGATAACTTCGACATAAATCATTCTGGTATAACAAATTACGTACTGTTCACCCAAAGGTTTCAACGTGGTCACCTAGACTCTTCCCCGTGCCCTCCATTCTCCCCTACCTCCCCTTCCAACAGTACCCCACCATTGATCTCCCTTCGCCTCTACCCCCTCCCTACCTTCACTATCACCCTCACTGCCACACCCTTCATTCAAAGCCTCTTTAAACCTTCCCCTCCCAGGCTCTTGACCCTCCTCCCTACCAGCTCTCCTATATATGATTTTTTTTTATGCACATACTTGTTGGTGATGACTCTTGCTGGTCTTCCTCCTAACCGCCCCCCCCCCCCCCCCTTCCTCACCTTTACAACTCCCCCCCCCCACCCTTTTTTGTATTGTGTTATCTGAGATTATACTTCATTCCCTTCCTCACATTACGGGCGTGCGCACGCACAAAATTTCCCACCCCCCCCCCCCCCCCCCCTTCCAATTTTTGAATGAATTTTGTTTTGCCACCCGTCCTTCCCTATCTTCATGTTATTACCCTCTTCCCTTTCCCCTCTTCCTACTCTGCTCCACCTCTTCGGGAGTAGGTATGTATGTGGTCAGCATACTTTAAATAATACTCTAGTTGTGACTTACTTCATAAATATATTGCCTTGCTACTTATACACATAGTTTGATATTCGCAAGAACTACACATAGGTGAGATGAATTCGTTTGAAGTGTTCATAGAGAATTGAATCTGCGACATGTTACTGAAAAACGGTAACCCCCCCCCCCCCTCTCTCTCTCTCTCTCTTCTCCTCTCTCTCTCTCTCTCTCTCTCTCTCTGTGTTAGTGTGTGTGCATGCGCGTGAACGTGTGTGTGCGAGGGTGTGTGTGAGTGTGTGTGTATGTTGAGGGGTGTATTTGGGGGGGGGGGGGTCCTTATGTGGGTGTTGTGTGAGTGTTGGGGGAGGTGGGATTGGTGATGGGAGTCTATACGGGTGCAATGTTTAATATTGGATCACTTCTGTTAACTGGCAAATTTCGATTTGTTCTCTGTTGGGGGCCTGTGCCAACCAGCTGTAATTCACTTGGTGATAGTCAAAGAAAGGCAGAGTTAAGGATTGTTTGATTTTTTTCAGTGGTACCGATACAAAGAAGTCCCTAAGGAAGGCCCAGCCCGAAAGGTTGGAAAGAACTTGCTTGTTTGCTTTTTCACTGTGTGGTTTATATGTATGTATTATATATATTAATAGAGAGAGAGAGAGAGAGAGAGAGATGTGTATATATATTATATATATATATATGTGTGTGTGTGTGTGTGTGTGTGTGTGTGTGTGTAATTCGTTTCTTCATTTACCTATTAATTTATTTGTTTATTTAGTTTGGTAGTTAGTAATTGATTTACTATTTGATTACCGTATTGTATTCATTTTTCGATTAATTCAGTTTACCGCTAAGCAATGTTTTGCGATGTGTGTGCCCAGTGATGAGGTAACACAGTATTACAAATGGAAAATTTTAGGTTTTTCTGCTTTTGCATCTACAATCTGAATGTTTTACTTTAAAACCAATGGCCCATAGAGTTGGAACAACATGTATGTTTTTCTTTTTCTCCCACCAACTCCCCGCGCATCACCTGCTATGCTTTTAGACGAGTTTGTGTTACAATCGTTTGTTGCTTTCATTCTTTGGTTTACTACTTGTGACCCTATTTTTTTTTCGTTTTGTTTTGTTTTTTCTTCCTTCTTTCCGTTCTTTCGTCCTTCCTTTTCATTTGCTCGTTCGTTCGATGTTGTTTTCTTCGTGTGTTGGTTGGTCGATCGGTCGCTCGTTCAGTCAGTCATTCGTTCAGCCGGTCAGTTGATCGTTCGGTCGTTCGTTCGTAAATTGGTGCGGTCGGTCACTCATTCAGTCGTTGGCTCAGTCGGTCGCTGAGTCATACATTCGTTCAGTCGGTCAGTCAGCTGTTCAGTCAGTCGTTTGTTCAGTTATTAGTTTATCGCTCGTTCAGTCATTAATTCGTCAGTCGGTCGATCAGACACTCCGTTCAGTTGGTCGTTCAGTCATTCATTCGTTCAGTCGGTCGTCAAGTCATTCATTCGTTCAGTCGGTCGTCAAGTCATTCATTCGTTCAGTCGGTCGTCAAGTCATTCATTCGTTCAGTCGGTCGTCATGTCATTCAATCGGTCAGTCGATCGTTCAGTCCTTCATTCGGTCCGTCGGCCATTCAGTCATTTATTCGTTCAGTCGGTCAGTCATTCGTTCGGTCAGTCGATCGTTCAGTTCTTCATTCGTTCAGCTGGTCAGTTGGTTGTTCGGTCATTTATTCGTTCAGTCGGTCAGTCAGCCGTTCAGTCAATCATTCGATCAGTCAGTGAGTCGGTCGTTCTGCCATAGACCCGTTCAATCAGTCGGACGTTCAGTCCGTCATTCGTTCAGTCGGTCGTTCAGTCATTCATTTCGTTCAGTCGGTCAGTCGATCGCTCAGTCATTCGTTCAGTCAGTGGGTCGTTCAGTCAGTCCTTCGTTCAGTCGATCGTTCAGTCATTCATTCAGTCAGTGGATCGTTCAGTCAGTCCTTTCAGCCGATTGTTCAGTCATTAATTCGGCTAGTCAAGTCATTCAGTCGGTTTTTCAGCCTGTCGTTCTTTCAGTCGGCGGTCTTAGGGTGAGGCACATGCAGGTCGTGACATGGGTGGGGGTACACGGGTCGCGGATGCTGTCTTACGGTGAGGCACAGATGCAGGGCGTGACATGGGTGGGGGTACAGGGTGCGCGGATGTCAGGGCTTGACGTGGGTGGGGGTGAAGATGCAAGGCGTAACACATGGGCGGGGCCACAGTGGGTGTGAATGCAGAGTGTAACATGGGTGGGAGTACAGGGAGTGTAGATTTATTATTATTGTCATTATTATTATCAATAATTATATATCGCCTATCCTCTGCTAGAGAACAAGCCCTAAGCGCTTTACAATCCACACTCGTTTACACAACGGGCTGCCTACCTGGGTAGTGTCGACCGAAGAGCTGCCAGCTGGCACTTCATTCAGTCGTTTCCCGTGTCATCCTGTCAATATCGTTCACTCAATTTCCTTTCTTCATTCTTTCCATTTCTAACGCAGGGTGCATGCTATGTGTAACGTGTCATCCATACCAACGGCCAAACTGGCCTTCTCTTCCGAAAGTTGGTGATGGGATTTTACGTGTGTGTCAGGTGTTATGCGTGCGTTCACACACGGAACTTCGGTATATAGTCTCATTCGAAGGACTGTATAGAAAATGGAGTCAGAACCAATGTTAACTCCGAGGGAAAAATCCCCCTGTACCGAAGCGGCCCGGCAGAGATCCGAACCCGCAACCCAAGGATCACCAAGATTACGAGTCTGGCGCTTTACCGCTGCGTTATTCCGGCCCCATTTCAGAGCTTGACGTGGGTGGTGGTAGGAGACGCAGATTTCAAATCATGACGTAGGTTAAGGTTCGGAGGGAAGGAGGAGAGGCGCGTAGAATTCAGGACGTGACATGCTTGGGAATATGGGAAGGGGGGGGGGGGGGGGATTTCCGCGCTTGACCTGAGTGGGAAGATTAAGGAGGGAGATGGTGCGGAATTCAGTACGTGAAATGGGTCTGGGCACGGGTTTTAGAGCGTGATACAGGTGGAGGTAGGGTAGGGAAGGCGCAACACGGGTGGGGGTAGGGTAGGGAAGGCGCAATACGGGTGGGCGTACAGGGTGCACGGATCCAGGCCCTACATGGATTAAGGTATGGGAGACTCGGATTTCAGGGCGAGCCATGAGTGGGGGAACAGGGAGTGAAGATTTCAGGGCAGTACAGGGGGCGTCGATGTAGGGTGTGACGTGGGTGGGCATACTGGGGCAGATGTGGCTTGGATACTGGGCGCAACATTCTTGGGTTATTGGGGCAGAAGGGCAACGAAGCAGGGCGTGACATGGGTGGGCGTATTGGGGCCGAAGGGGTGTGGATGAGGGGCGTGACATGGTGGGCGTATTGGTGCTGATGGGGTGCGGAAGAAGGGCGTGAGATGGTGGGCTTGTTGAGGCCAAGGGGGAGTGGATGAAGGGCGTGACATGGGTGTCTTGTTGAGGTAGAAGTGGCGCAGATGAAGGACGTGACGCGGGTAAGCATATATGGGCAGAGGGAGCGCAGATGAAAGGCATGGCATGAGTGAATTAGGGCAGAGGAGGCGCGGATGAAGGGCGTGACGTGGGTTTCTTATTGGGGCAGAGGAGGCGCGGATGAAGGGCGTGACGTGGGTTTCTTATTGGGCTTCTTATTGGGGCAGAGGAGGCGTGGATGAAGGGTGTGACGTGGGCTTCTTATTGGGGCAGAAAGGGAGAATGCAGGGCATCACGTGGGCATATTGGGGCAGAGGGGGTGCAGATGAAGGGCATGATACGGTGGGTGTGTTGGGGAAGAGGGGTCATGGATGAAAGGCGTAAAGTGGGAGGTGTATTGGGGCAGGGGGGGGGGGGGGGGAGCAGATGAAGGTGTGACGTGGGTGTCTTATTGATGCAGAGGGGGCGCGGATGAGGGGCGTGACATCTATCTCTTATTGGGGCAGATGAAGGGCGTGACGTGGTGAGCGTATTGGCACTTAAGGGCGCGGATATACGGCGTGAAATGGTGAGGATCTTGGAGCAGAAGGGCGCGGATGCACGGCGTGACATGTGTGGCTGTATTAGTGCAGAAGGGGGCGCAATTGCAGGGTGTGACATGGATGGGCGAGGAGGGTGGGCGCGGATGCAGGACATGATATGGCTGGGCAAACTGGAAGGGGGGTGGGGGGGGACGGATACAGCGCCTGAAATGGATAGGCATAAGGAAGGTTTGGGGGAGGAGGGAGCTTGTATGCTTAATGTTGCATGGATTGTGAACGGGAGGGGAGGGGGGGGCTCTCTGGCAGGGCGCGACATGTATGGACAGGCATGTGAGGGGGTTTGGGAGGCATGACTGCAGGTATGACGTGTGGGGGCACGGGGGACGTGGATGCCGGATATGCCATGGGTAGGGTGTTGTGAATGCAGTGCGTGACTTGGGTGGGGATGAGGGGGTCACAGATGCACCGTATGACATTGGTGAGGGTATGGTATTCTCGGATATGGGGCGTGGCATGAGTGGGGTACTGCGAGTAGGGGAGGTGCACATACAGGGCATCACATGGGAGGGGGGGGGGGGTTGGGGGTGTGGATGCAAGGCGTAACATGGGTGGGCGTGCAAATGGTGCAGATGCAGATGTGACACTGGTGGGAGTACAGGGAGTGCAGATCTTGGTGCTTCACATGGGTGGGGGTAGAGGGCACCGATTTCAGATCCTGATGAAGGTTAAGATACAGGTATGGAGGGGGATGGGGTGCATCTATTTCAGGGCGTGACGCGGGTGGAACTACAGGGAGTGGGGGGTTCAGCACCTGACATGGGTGGGGTGGCGGAAGGGTTCAGGAGGTCGATTTCAGGCGTGACATGGATTTGGGTACGGGGAGGGCGCGGATTTTAGAGCATGACATGAATTTGGGAGGATGCAGGGCAGTGGGCGTACAGAATGCACAGATTTCGGGGCGGGACACGGATGAGGGTGCAGTACATGACATTAGTGGGGGAACTTGAAGATTTCAGGGCCAGCATATGTGGGCGTATTTGGGGAAGGGGGGGGGGGGGGGGGTCGATGCAGGGTGTGACGTACAGGATGGGCGTATTTGGGAAGAGGGGGCGCGGATGAGAGGCCTGACGTCGGCGGGCGTATAGGCAGAGGGGGCAGATGAAGGGCGTGATGCAGGTTGGCGTGTTGGGGCAGAAGGGGTGGATGAAGGGACTGAAGTGGGTGGATGCATTGCGGCAGAGGGGGAGCGGATGAAGGTGGTGACGTGGGTAGGGTTGCTGGGGCAGAGGGAGGACGTGATGGGGTGGGTGGGGGTACTGAGGCAGAGAGGGCGCGGATGAAGAGCGTGACGTCGGTGAGCAAACTGGAGGGGGGGGGGGGGGGGTTGAGTGGACGCGACGCAGCGTAAGAATGGATGGGCGGGAGGTGGGGAGGGGTGATTCACCTCTGTGGGCGTAATGGAGAGAAGAGGGCATAGGCAGGGCGTGACATGGATGGCCAAACGTAGGGAGGGCTGGGGGGTGGAAAAACTCGCGGATGGACGTACATGGGAGGGGTTGGGGGAGCAGCAAACAAAAGGTATGATGTGTGAGGGTATGGGAGACGTGGGTTCAAGCTACCATGGGTACAGGGTCGTGGATGAAGTGTGTGACGTGGGTGGTAGCACGGGGGCACGGATGATGGGCTGGACGTGGTGGGAGTATTGGGCCGGAAAGGTGCGGATGAAGGGCGTGACATTGGTGGGCGTATTGGAGGGGGGGGGGGGTGGCGGGGGGGCATATGAAGGGCGTGACATGGGTGTCTTGTTTGGGCCCAGGGGTGTGGATGAAGGGCGTGACATGGGTGTCTTGTTTGGGCCCAGGGGTGTGGATGAAGGGCGTGACATGGGTGTCTTGTTTGGGCCGAGGGTGTGGATGAAGGGCGTGACATGGGTGTCTTGTTTGGGCCGAGGGGTGTGGATGAAGGGCGTGACATGGGTGTCTTATTTGGGCCCAGGGTGTGGATGAAGGCGTGACATGGGTGTCTTATTTGGGCCCAGGGGTGTGGATGAAGGGCGTGACGTGGGTGTCGTATTTAGGCCCAGGGGTGCGGATGAAGGCGTGACACGGTGGGTGTATTGCAGAGGGGCGTGGATGTAAGGCATAACGTGGATGGGCGTATTGGGACAGAGGGAGCGCAGATACAGCGTATGGGCGAGGAGGGAGGGCTAGGGAGCGTGAATAACGCCTGGGTGGATGTAGTGGGAGGAGGAAGTGTGTATGCATGGGCTTGACATGGGTGTGGAGGTGTATGGAGGGTTGGGGAGAGCATGGATGAATGATGCACATGGATGGGCGAATGAACGGGGGGGAGAGGCATGTACACAGGACGCGACATATACGGGCATACGTGGGAGGGTTGGGAAGGAATTAATGCAGGATATGACGTGTGGTGGTACAGGGGACGTGGATGCAGGGTGCAACATAGATGGGGGTGAGGGTGTCGCGGATGCAGTGTAGGACATTATAGCGGGTATGGAGGACGTGGATACAGCGCATGACATTGGTGGTGGTACAAGCGTCGCTGATGCGAGGCGTGGCGTGGATGGGGGAATAGGGGTAGAGGAGGTGCAGATGCAGGGTATGACACGGGTGGGGTGCAGGGGACGCAGATGCAGGGTATGACATGGTGTGGGATGCAGGGGACGCAGATGCAGGGTATGACATGGGTGCAGGGGACGCAGATGCAGGGTGTGATGTTGGTGGGAGAAGAAATGGTGCAGATTTGGGGACTTCACATGAGTTGGGTAGGGGGCGCAGATTTCAGATCATGACAGACGTTGCGGTACGGGGAATGAGGGCGCATCAATTTCAGGGCATGACATGGGTGTGACTAGGAGTGGGGGGAAGGGGGTTCAGTGCCTGACGTGAATGGGATTGCAGAAGGGGGGTGGGGGGTGGAGGCTGATTTCAGAGCGTGATTCACATTGTCAGGATGATCGGGATTCACATTGTTATTGCGACGAATGTGAGTTATATTTCTAGTACGATAAATGTAATTCACATTGTTCTCAGGATATATACGTGGTTCGCACAGATGTCAGGGTAAGCATTATTCACATTGCTTTCAGGACAAACACAATTCACATAGCTATCAGAATAAATATAATTCACATATTCACACGAATGTCGGGGCAAGCGTTATTTACACCCATTATCAAACGAACATTATTCGATGTTATCATCTGAACGTGATTTAACTGATATAACAATGACACATTGTTATCGGGACGAACATGATTTACCTTATGATCAGGAGAGAAACGATTCACATTATTGCTATCATACATGCATACGTGTTATAAAGATAAACTGATTCACATGGTTATCTGGATTAACATCATTCGAATTGCTGAAAAGATAGATACGATTAACTTTCACATTATTAACGGGGCGAAGAGGCTGAGCCAGTTGCTTGAGAATGTGGATCACAGAACGAGACTTCAGAATTCACAGTCACGATGTCAGGTCAGATGCCCTCCTATCCTGTGAACTCCTGCTTCTCTTCAGTGCCATGCCCACGTCTAACACAAAGTCAGTGTTGAATTTGTTCAAAGAACTTGAAGCCGTGTAAGTATGGAATTCTACCCACCTTCGTTCTCTTGCTGTTTGAGATTTAGTGGTGAATGTGTTAAAGGAAATTGTAGTCATGTAATATAGGGTTTCTGTCTGCCTTTCACCTTTCTTGCTATTAAAGGAAATTGTAGTCATGTAATATAGGGTGTCTATCTCTCTATTCACCCTCTCGCTGTTGAAGTTTAGCTCTTTTTTTTTGTTGCAAGTGTGTTCGATGATGTTTGGCCGTAG